>CAJNDV010031508.1:123880-140041 GCA_905221635.1 Symbiodinium sp. CCMP2456
GTTTAGGGTTCAGGGTTTAAGAGTTTAGGGTTTAGGAACCCAAAGCCAAGCCACCACCTCCCCGGCAGTCTCCTACACGTGGACATGTAGATGATCTGCATCTGTCCCAGTAGACCCTACATCCTAAGACTTAGTACATATATATATATACACAAAGGATAACCCCAAGCCCGATAACCTCGGCCTGATCTCCCAACCCAGAAATTCAATCCCTCTTCCTGAACTGAAACTTTAAGGGTGCAAAGGCCGCAGCAACCAGGCACTTGTGTTGAAATAGTAGTTTAAGTTGCGTTTTTGCTTCTATGTCGGCGAGTACCCTAAACCCTAAACTCTAAACCCTGAAGTACTTATACAGGGACTTCTTGAAACCCCAAGTTTTTACAATAGAAACCACAAGCTGCGAACATCATAACCCCTTGCCCTCAAGCTAAGCCACTGGGACTAAGTCTCGCAAACCCATGCTCGGACTTTCTCGGGTTCCCTGTGCTATTATAGGTGCCAAGATGATTACCATCACTATTTCGGGGGCTCCTTAATATAAAGACAGTTTATAAACCTCCAAAACAAGGCTACAACCCTAACCCTAAATATATACCCCCAGAACCATGTCTTAATTATGAAGGCTACATGGACCCCTGCTCAAAGCTCACGAACCTAAGGCAGGGAAGTGGCTTCTATGCAGAAGAGCGAGGGATGCCAGGGGCCTGGGCGGTTTGCTGTAGATGAGGATTTCGGGTTTTAGGGTTTAGAGTTTAGGATTTAGGGTGTTAGGGTTTAGAGTTTAGGATTTAGGGTTTTAGGGTTTCGAGTTTAGGGTTTAGGGTGCAGGTTTCGGGTGCAGGTTTAGGGTGTAGATTTTGGTTGAATAAGATTTAGGGTTTAGGGTGTAGGGTGTACCTGGAACCTATAAAAACATGATGTCCTTTGATAGGCCCGTAAAAAGGCAGGTTATTTGGGGTCCAGGTAGGTTTGGGGTTCAGGATTTCGGGCGCAGGAGTCAAGGGTTTAGGGTATAGATACAGGTATGGAGTGCCAGTAGCTGAGCGAGTAACCTTTTTTTTGTTGGGTATGCATCATCTGGAGGCAAGGTAGAGCCCTTGAGCCCTAAACCCTGAACCTCTAAGTAGCTTCTCGTTCGATATTGGGAATGCCTTGGAAAGCCCATAGAAATCTAAATTTGGTTTAGGGTAGGTAGGCTTTAATTAGGGTTGGCCGCATCGTGTTGCCTAGAAAAGCTCCCGAAGGAGCTCTTGCCCCCATTGCCCCTCCCGTAAGGACCTTTTCATATATGTACCCTATATTCTAGGGTTTAGGTTTTAGGTCTTAGGAACCTAAACCCTAAACCCAAACCTCTAAACCCTAAACCCTAAACCCTAAACCCTAAGCCCTAACCGTAAACCCTAACCCTTGACCGTGCAGGGTTTAGGGTTTAGGGCGGCGACCCTTCACGTCCAGGTCCACCCCCGGACGATCGAACCTCCACTTCCTCCATGGTGTCCGGAGCTTGGCTGAGGGCTTAGGGTTTAGGGTTTAGGGTTAGGGCCCCTAAACTTACCCTCAAAGGACTCATATTTTAAGGCTTTTGGGCCCAAAGATCCTATTTAATGAGGCCTTTGGGCTATTTGATGCTAAGGGGAGCAACGTTACACTTATTGGGGTTCCTGTATCTGGAATGCAGAACAAAATTTGATCCGTTTGGGTTGTGGTAAGACGTGAAGAGGGCAGAGCTATCGTTTCACCCCTCATATACAGGGGTTTATGTTTGGCAATCTGTCAATTTCTACTTCGTAATCTGTGGGTTCTTACATACAAAGTCATAAACCCTAAACCAAAAACCCCTAAACCCTAAACCCTAAATCACCCTAAACCCTAAACCCCTAAACCCTAAATCCTACAGAGGGATTACGTATTAGGTCGCTGTTCTCTCAGCACACGAGTCCTAGCACTCAATGATCACCTACTTTACCCAAATATAACCTACATGAATCCAAGAGGTCCATATATACAATACTATTTTGGAATTAGGTCCCCAAACCCATAATGGGGATGGTGTTTTTCGAACCTAACTTCACAATGGTAGTATATAGGGACCCTCTGGGAATACTATCCAAAATCCAGCGTACCTAACTTTCGGGCCCTTTGGACCTGTAAGGATTCCCCCAGTTTTGGGGGGGGGGGGCCCAAAGACCGCACTATCCCAGAGCCTGCACGAGGTTCAACAGGCTATAGGGCCCGTAATCATTACCAAGACTATTTTGGGGCTCCTTCCTATAATTATATATAGTACATTATATCTGTAACATAACTCTGACCCTCCCCTGCAGAGAATCCTCATAGATCCTTTTAAGGATTTCTTCAAGGAGCCCTTTAAGGAACCCTACGTACTGAGACCCCGCCCCTCCCAGGAAGGCAGCAGAAATACCAAACCCCGAGCCCCAATGCTAAACAGACAGTCACTGGCGGTGAGAAGCAGGCATTTCTCCTGGCATGTGCTTTGGGAGACGGTTTAGGGTTTAGGGGCGGTGAGAAGCATGCATTTCTCCTGGCATGTGCTTTGGGAGACGGTTTAGGGTTTAGGGTTTAGGGTTTAGGGGCGGTGAGAGGCATGCATTTCTCCTGGCATGTGCTTTGGGAGAGCTGACAGCCAAGAATGTCCAAGCGGTACTGCATCCCTGGCAATCACTTCCGACAAGCTGGTCTTGGCGGTGCCCGCCTGCTCTCCGAGCTCGCCGGCATGCCACGCACCTGGAGAGGTTCTGCTGCACCGGCCGCGTGAACCTGAAGTACACTCATCGCACCGCATGCTGTGCAAGCAGGCCATCGTCATCAACCGCCACCGCCGCGAGTTGAGCACTTGGCTCCCCTAAACCCAACCCTAAGCCCAAAACCCTAAACCTTAAACCCTAAACCCAACCCTAAACCCTAACCCTAAACCAGGCTTCAACCCTCAGCCTGGCGGTCACAAGTATCTAACACTTAGACAAGCCTCGGGGGTGTTGGAGATTAAGGCGTCGGGCTTCTGGATTGACGGCTCACGGAGGTTTAGGGTGGAAGGTGGTAAGCACTTCGTGCAGCAGTAGTTTCCACGCATTGTGACATAATGCTGAGTGAACACACCCCGGTAAGCCCATTCAGTTCTTGTTTCCGTTGTATTCAGACAGTACTTTGGGTTTGCGGATGCAGACTACAGTAAGCCAGTGTGCAACGATACTCATAAAGCTTGGTACAGCATATACCGCCAGAACGTGTGGCTCAAAAAGCTTCGCGCTAGTAGTTGT
The DNA here is from genome assembly GCA_905221635.1 of Symbiodinium sp. CCMP2456. Classification (NCBI taxonomy): domain Eukaryota; class Dinophyceae; order Suessiales; family Symbiodiniaceae; genus Symbiodinium; species Symbiodinium sp. CCMP2456. Next base: position 127,159 of record CAJNDV010031508.1, read on the forward strand.
GGATGAGGAACACCACCTTGTCTACTATCCTTACTGTGGTTGCCGTTACTTTCGTGTCGGTACCAATGTAGTTGCTGCTGTGACTACCACTATCACGGCCTCTACCACCTCCACCACCACCACCATCACCACCACCACCACCACCACCACCACCACCATTCTGATTCTTCGCGGCAAGTCTACCGACACCACACTCCTTACACCAAGCACCTACCAGTTTCGTTCTTGGGCCCTTAAGGTGGCCCCATACATGTAAACGACCCAAAGCTCGAACCCTAAAACCCAGAAACAGAAATCCTAACCCTCATGGCGAGTATTGGCCCGAGTTAATGTGGGGGCCTTAAGAATTAGAATAGGCTTTTGGGGACCCCTTATCGTAATTATCGTATAATATACCCCCAAACCCTATTCTAATTAGTAAGGCCTTTACATTAGGTAAACTCAGGGTCATATCGGCGCCTGAAGAATTAGTCTCACTCTTTCCAAGGGTCCCTTGAGTATTTTCGATACACACAATCCCCCAGTCTTTGCCCGAATTATCTAGGCGTCTATATTTAGGGTCTGGGGTTTCAATAAGGTCTGGGGAGAATGGTTCTGGGGCCTTGGGCCAGCAATCGAAGCCCATGGCGCTTCCAACGCGACTCGCTTCTCCGGAGGTCCCTGTCAGCTCAACATATTCCCCAAAGGATCTAATCAGGATTTGGGGGCTCAGGGGGATCCTCAATTATTAGAATAGGGTTCCTTGGGGTTCCTTCAAAGGGTTCTTGAAAGGGGCTCTATAAGTGCTACTATAAGGGTTTAGGGTTGAGGGGCCTTGATAATTTTGGGATGGGTTTAGGGTTTTCCTTTGACAATGTTCCCCTAAACGTCCAAAGGATGCAACAGCTAGGGCTTCTATAGGGATTCTGTAAGCCTTCCAACGCCTTGCTGACGCTTTTTTTGGGGGGGCTCTATACAGGTTCTACTTGGAGTGTCGGTGGACTTAGTAAGTAGATAGGGTAATAAGTAGACTTAATAGAAACCTAAAAGGGACTCTAATTGGGGTTATGATACGTGCAAGTCTGTAATAGCTACTTACTAAGTCCCCCGACCCTCCAAGTAAGGGCCCAAAGGATCCAATAGTTAGGTGATTGGGTACCGGATAGTAGTTTTCGAGGTTAGCACTTGGGAGGGTTTAGGGTTTCGGGTTTAGGGTTTAGGGTTTAGGGTGTCGGTTAGAATTTTCAATTAGTCCTTAAAGTTCTCTGATATGTTCATAGTATACAACCCCGCCTCCAAAGCCATGTCCCAGTGCTTGGGTACTCTATGGCGGAAGTAGGGTTTAGGGTTGAGGGTTTAAGGTTGAGGGTTTGGGGCTTAGGGTTACTCCTGAATTTTCGCGGTATTTTTAAAAACAGAATTGAGCCAAAAACACTTGCAGAGCATGTATAAACCTCCACAGAACCTCCCACGACTTCTGCGAATAAGGCTTCCTTACTTGGGTTTGTAAGTACATGTTTATACCGACCACGGGCCCAAAACCCATAAGGCCCGAACGAACCACGCAAACTCTTTTAGACCCCTGCCATACCTTCACGGAGTCTTTGTAAGCCGGAACGAAAACCCTAAACCCTAAACCCTAAACCCCAAACCCTAAACCCTAAACCCTGAACCCTAAACCCTAAACCCTAAACCCTAAACCCTAAACGTGCATGAACAGATCAAAACCCAAGAGCCCCCAAACCAGGGAGCTTCCCCCCCTGAGAGAGGCCTGAAAGGACAGCTTGAAGGGGCCCTCCAAGGAACCCTTAAGGGAGCCCCTTCGAGTGTCCATGTGAGTTTCCGAAAGTAGGGGGGTACCTTATTTTAAAGTCCTTATAATAAGGATCCTACTATTTAGGGTGCTATATTAGGGTCCCCTATTTTCGGAAACCCCCCATGTATTTATATGTAGTGAGCCTCAGAAAGTTGGAAGATGGAGTGAGGATGATTTGTGCTGGGACTCTCTACACTTTACCTGAAGGGCAGGAGGAGAATGATTTTCCAACTTTCTGGCTTCTGCAAATCGGAACCCTCAGCCCTAAACCCGAAACCCTAAATCCCAAACCCTAAACCCTAAACCCTAAAACCCAAACCCTAAACCCTAAACCCCAAACCCCAAGCCCCAAACCCTGAATCCTAAACCCCAAACCCCACGCCTAACCCGAAACCCCAAACCCGAAACCCCCAAACCCTAAACCCCAAACCCTAAATTAGTTCCGACACAGGTACCTCAGGGTGAAAGTATGCTCTTTTTGGGCACACGGACCCTTACAGGGTCCTGTTTACCCGAAACCGGCTAAGCTTAAACCCAAATTACGGTTGATGCTATACATCCTGCATTACCCATAATAAGGAATGTACCATAATTCCCATAGTTTTTAGGGTCCTTCAGGCAGTGCAGGGTTTCTATCATCAGCAGTACAAAACCCACCCTAAACCCTAAACCCCGTACTATTATACCCTAAACCCTAAACCCTATACGTTTCTACCCTAAACCCTAAACCCTATACTTTTCTACCCTAAACCCTAAACCCCATACTTTTCTACCCAAAAACCCTAAACCCTAAACCGAAACCTCAAACAGTAGGGTCCGCCAGGCGCCAGAGGTCAATTTGCTGGAGTCGACCGGAGACAGGTCTGGGGGCTCTGCTTCGTCTGGCTTCGGTTTAGGGTTTAGGGTTTAGGGTTTGGGCTTCTTGGGTTCATAGCTTTGGGTTTGGGCTTGTAGGGCTTTAGGGCTTTAGGGTTTAGGGTTTGAGGCTTTGGGTTTGGGGTTTAGGGCTTGGGGTTTAGTTTGGGGCTAAGGGCTTAGGCTCAGGGGTTCGGGTTTTGGGGTTTTGAAAGCTTGGTTCTTTGGTGATTTAGTTTCATACGTTATTGTTATAACATGCTATAAGGAAAGGTTAGGAGGTCTAGGGCTTTGTGTTTACAATTATCCTTGAGCTACGATTATGCTGAAGTTATTTCAGGGTTTAGGGTTTGGTAGGATGCAGACTTTCAAGTTTCTTTGTTTCCTTCATAGTAGTAGATATTTACCACGGAGCTGTTAATCAGTACAAGGTTGGGTATCAGTCCAGGGTTGGGCTGCAAGAGTACCGAGATGCTTGTACATCGAGGATGCCTAAACCCTAAGCTTTAAGAACCCTGAACCCTAAAACCTAAACCTTAAACCGTCAGACTTTCACTTCTCAACCCTAAACCCTAAACGGAAAACCCTAAAGCCCCAAGCAGGCCGCCCACCTACATAGGTGGGCGGCGCTTAAGCCCCATCAGGGTAAACACCCTAAGCCTCAGGACCCTACATCCGCGGCACTGCAGTGAACCCCGGAAAGTTGGAAGCCGGATTAAGGACAATTAGTGCTAGGATTCCCTATACATTTCTCTGAAGGAGTGACGCTAATTGGATTGCCAACTTCTTTGGCTTCTACTGTATACCATGAGTCGTTTTTCCTGTATCCATAGGATATGTACAAGCATGAATCAACAATTACCAATACTGAGACAGTTCCGTAGAAATCCTTATCAATACTGCATTATTAACATTATTATACACCCCGCAAACAAACCCGGCGCCTGGCTCCTCTGATGAGCCGACACACTCTTGAGACTTATCTTCTTGATACTACTATGTATACTACTCGTACTGGTGCTAGTGGTAGTACGTAGCAATAGCAGTGGTACTACGACGACGACGACGACTGCTACTACGACCCACTCGGCAAGAAAAGGGGGAACTCTTTGAAGATCGGCAGATCGTAGTTTGTATAATTACATCGCAGAGAACCTGACAGTGTAGATTCGATGAAATGCCGGTCACCGGGGAAGCGAGCAGACAGAGTCGCGAGCAAGCAGAAACAGCTGAGCAAGCAGGCGCCCGCAGTAGAAGTAGGCAGAGTCAGCCAGCGTGGTAACCGTAAGCCATGACTAAAGTAAAGTATAAGGGATCCTAGCACTAGTCCTCCTAAGCCCATGTTCCAACTTTCTGGGATTCACTATCACGGTCCTGGCACCCTTAGAACTCGGACTTCTGAGACCCCCGAAAGACCCAACAGACTCCCCAGCAGGTTCCGGACCCTCCCAAGGAGATGCCAGGACCCTTATGGCAGTAACAGTTGAAAATATGAAGACCCTAAACCTAGGTTTAGGGTTTTGGGGTTTAGACCCTAAACCCTAAACCCTAAACCCTGAACCCTGAACCCTAAACCAAATCCGAAGCCGGAAACACCTAAGCCCCTAAATCCCCATAGCCCTAAGCCCGAAGGTGCTCTACTCTGGTATGGGGCGCGGCAGTGGAACTGATGGCCTTCTTGAGACACTCTGAAAGTTACTGTTTGTGCGGTTTTCTGTTGCGTCACAACAGTTTTTCGCTTGAAATGGAGAGGCTAGAATTCACTATATGTATCTAAGCGCTGTGCGTAGGGCCCTTCCACGACTGGGTCTTGGTGGATTCTCAAATGTGGGTAAACCCTAAACCCTAAGCCCCTAAACCCCTGAACCCCTAAACCCTAAACCGTGGCTCAAATTTTGGGTGCCCCTTTCTGGGGTCCGCAAGAGTCCTACTTCCTGGGGTTTCGAGCTTGGGGTGTAGGGTTTAGGTCACTCCTATTTGATCTCTACCCTAACCTAGCAAAACCTACTTTTTTGTAGGTAGGTTCTCATGATTAACCGTAATATGTAATTCATAGGGGCCCTACCAAAAAAGTAGGTTTTTGGCAGGCTCAGGTAAATCTTCCAGTTCAGCACACTGACCTGAACTGTGTTCCAGGGTGCTCCTGGTGCTTACCCGGTCCCGGAACCTCCTCAGGAGACTCCTTGGGTGTCTTTGGAGTTTCAGAAGTTCAGGGCAAGGCAGAAGGCTGAAGGGAAGAGGGGCCATGGGCACTGATATAAGGGATTTTAATAGGGAGTACTAACAGGATCAGCTTCTCTGCACTTGGAACCCCCAGCCTCTAAACCCCAAGACCAACCCACGAAACCCCAAACCCTAAATCGGAAACCCCTAAACCCTTCACCCGAAACTCCTCTCCATAAAAACGATATCCAGCAAGTAACAAGAGCCCAGTTTCAGGAGCGCACGGGCGAGAGTACGGGCTGCTCCAACCAGGTGCACTGGACTTGCTCTACGGCTGGCGGGTGCTTGTTTGGACTTTTTTGCCCGCAGGGATCTATGGGTGCAGGGCGTGTAGGGTCTAAGAAGTCCACGTGAGTTTGGTGGTGCTGAGGGTTTTGAGATATTGGGATTTTGGAGGCTTTGTCTGGTCTTGAGATTCGCGGTTGTGTTTCATACTCGCTATTGCAGGTTCATAGGTAGTGATGAGGTTTGTGCGTCAAAGTAGCCCCGGCAGCTATGCTTCATGCAGGGGTCGGATTAATGCGTAATAGTCGTGTTCACTTTCATTCCCTGTTGTAAGTATAGCATTACCAGTCAGTCCAAGCCCCAAAACCTAGATTAAGGAATTTACCTTAAGTATTATACTATTATAGTTTAACTCTAAGGGTCCATGTACCCAACTAGTATATACCTAGGCCTTAATGTAGTCCCTATGTGGGTACTTTAGGGTCAAAGTACTTAAACCGCTAAACCCTATAACCCTATAAACCCGAAGCCCTAAACCCTAAACCCCAAGCCTCAAGCCCCAAGGATAAGTTAAGGTATATTCCTTAGTTAAGGGATTCTGGAAGGTCTGGGAACCGAGCTGTTTCCGAGGAGTGCGCATTCTCGAGCTGGGTGCTGGTACAGGTTGGCGGCAGGGTTTGCGTTTTGAAGGATTCTGGCTCTACACCCTTTGGGGATCTTTAGGGTTTAGGGTTCAGGGTTTAGAGTTCAGGGTTTAAGGTTTAGGGTTTAGAGTTTAGGGTTTAGGGTTCAGGGTTCAGGGTTGAGGGTTTAGGGCCCTAAAGGAGGTTCAGGCACCAGCTCTTGGCGTTGACGGGAAAGCATGTGATGCCAACTGTAACTCTTCCGAATTCAGCCCCTCATCTGTTAGGACATTTTCAGGTGGGTAGTTACCGTTATAGGAGCCTTATGGAAGGTGTATATACCTTATAAAAGCCTTATAGAAGCCCTATAAACCCTAAACTTCCTACCTGTAGAGTCTGTTAACATCTTTTGTGAGTTTGCTGCATCAACCTGTGTTTCCTGCTGATGAGTTCGTGGAAGGTCGCAATATCCACATTCTCACCCGTAAGGCTCCATGTACCTATATCCTATATAATGGTGCGCCTTAACCCGAAACCCTCGAATGCACTAGACAGGTCCACGGAGCCTTAGGGCACACCTCCTTCATCTTCATTTCAAAAAATTGTCAAGTTCCCTAGGTAACAGGAACCCAGACGTAGGAGGGCCGCGGCCTTCTCGCCCACGGGCCTTTGGTTTCAAGATTGCATGGGGTGCGTATTCAAGCAGGGTATGCTCTGGACCAGTTCTAGGAGCCAAGAAAGCGCATAAGCTTGCTGTAGGAGCTCTCCCGACGAGACGTAGGTCACTATCCGCGTAGCTAGTGTGGCTAGTGTGCTCTGTGATCCCTAAACTTTGATTCAATGCTATAGAGTAAGGGGCCTCCATGTTCAACAGGTTGGCTGGGACTTTCCCTGGCCACGGCATTTCCAGATCTTGGACGACTTCTTCTTACGGCGTCGTGGCTTGTTCATCCAGACTCTCCCTACTTAAAAGATCATGGGACTTAGTAACTGAGGTTATAAGTTATAAGTAAGGTAACTACTTATAACCCCACTTACTAAGTCCCAAGATCCTCCAAGTAGGAATTCGTTGTGAACTTTGTGAGTGCATATTCACTCATCTTAGAGGGTCGTGGGACTTAGTAACTAGGTAATGCGTAAAGTTTTAACAACATAAACAGGATCCGCATTCCCTAAGGCTCAACAATAGCCCAAAAGCCTCATAATATAGTATGGTCGTTGGGCCCAAAAGCCTCAACATACGATTCCTTGAACCCTAAACCCTAAACCCTAAACCCTTAAACGTAGGTTCAGGGTTTAGGGTTATGATACTTCTGATGTTTGCGAAAATACAAAACTGCTGCCGCCAAGGCCCCTCCAAGTATTGTATAGCCCCAAGCCTTGTTATTATCTTAATCTTAATGGAGCCGTTTAGGGTTTTTTGGTTTATAGGGTTTAGGGTTTAGGGTTTATAGGGCTTGTAGGGTCCAGTCTAGGACATTTTCAGGTGAGTAGATACCGTTTTAAGAGCCTTATAGAAGGTCTATATACCTTATGGAAGCCTTATAGAAGCCCTATATACCCTAAACTCGCCGCCACTTAGTTTCCTTTAACTTAAGGGTTACGGTATCAGGCTTATAGGGGATAGCATGTCGAGCATGGCGCAAGAGATTCTTCAGGTTTGAGGCTTGGGCTGGTTCCCCCTTAGGGTGAGGCGGAGGGACAGGATGGCACATGAAGCAATTACTTGGAGGGTCGGGGGACTTCGTGAGTAGTTATTGTATAGACTTATAAGTATCATAACCCCAATTAGAGTTCCTTTTAGGTTACTTATAAGTCTACTTATTGCTTACTTACTAAGTCCCCCGACCCTCCACGTACCCAGAGGCTCCACATATAGTACCACTATTGAGTTAGTTCCCAAAAGACCATTCTTATTCAGGTTTTAGGGACCTAATTCCATAATGGCAGTATATATGGAGCCTCTGGGTTAGGGTGTTTCTTAGCCTTTTGGTGAGTGTATACAGAGCTGCTTGGAATATTACTGAGGGTACATTTGAAGTTCTATCGGGGGGTACTATTGTTGATGATATGAATCCGGCATTTCCTTAAGGACCCTAAACTACTGGAATTATGGTATATTCCTTATTATATGGGTACTGCCGGGTTTATATCATCAACCGTACGGCCGTAGGATTACTAGCAATAGCAATTCTACATCCCCGGCTTGCAGGTTCACTCGCAGCTATCGACGGGGACTAGATGCGAAGTGAGTTTAGGGGTCTAGGGTTTAGGGGTTTAGGGGTTTAGGGGTTTGAGGATTTAGGGTTTAGGGTGTAGGGTTTAGGGGTTTTGGGATTTAGGGTTTAGGGTTTAGGGTTTAGGGGTTTAGGGCTTGGGCCGCTTGTAGTTTCAAGTGCGAGCGAAGTCGATACATGCAGTTGAAGCTGGTGTTAGTAAACCCGAAAACCCGAAAACCCGAAAGCCCAAACTGTAAAGCTTATGTGGGGTTAGGGTTTAGGGTTTAGGGTTTAGGGTTTAGGGTTTAGGGTTCTCCAATTCCCAGCCTTTAAACGTTTCTCACTTAGTAGTAACCTGAAAGCTTAACCTTTTATTCACCTGGCTTATTGGGGAAGTAAGAAAGTCCAGTCCCGAGCCTAAGACCCTAAATCCTAAAACCTTGCAGAACCCGAAGCTCAGCCCGCAGAGCACAACTTCACGCACCCCGAGCTCTACTTAGAGGGTCGGGGGACTTAGTAAGTAGGTAATAAGTAGACTTATACGTACCCTAATTGGGGTTATGCTACTTATAAGTCGATAAAATGACTTCTTACTAAGTCCCCCGACCCCTAAACCCTAAACCCTAAACCCTACACTCCAAGCACCCTTAGCATCAAAATCGCCCAAAAGCCTTTTACAAGAGGGTCGTTGGGCCCAAGAGCCTTAAAGTAATAACTAGTTACTAAGTCCCCCGACCCCTAAACCCTAAACCCTACACTCCCAGTAAGGAAACACCGATTCATCTGGATGCCCTGGATCACCTGCAGCGCACCGTGAAGCTCCTCGGCCCGTTCGGAAAATCCCCGTAATTAAATTAGGGTTTAGGGTTTAGGGATTTAGGGTTTAGGGGTTTAGGGTTTAGGGTTCAGGGTTTAGGGTTGAGGGTTGAGGGTTTAGGGTTTGAGGGGTTTAGGGTTTGGGGTTGAGGGTTTAGGGTTCCGAAAAAGACATAAGCGTAAGCATTTTATCGGGATATCCCTACCTTGTTGGGCTTCAGCATAAGAGGGTTTATCTGGGATATCCCTATCCTAACTTTTGCTGATGTGCTTTTTAGGGGTCCAACCTAAGCCCTAAACCTTAAACCGGATAATTAGGGCTGTAGGGTCTGGTGTTTTGGGTTCGGGGCTTTGCGTGACACGTTTAGGACTTTAGGATTTTAGGGTTCAAGGGCTGGCTTGTATTAGGGTTTAGGGTTCTGTATGTGTGGACTCACTATACACATACATATTTTGTTTTACATATGTGTGTCTAGATAGGTAGATAGATATAGTATCTATAACTATATTTGTCGGTATATATATATATACACATATATATATATATATATAACATATAACTCAACTATCGCCTTAGCTGGCTTACCTACAGTAGGCAGTCCCACTGGGCTATAGCTATCCTGCACGCCCAAGTAGACTGGGAGTTTCGACACTATTCAGGCCGAAGAACCGTAAACCCCTGAACCACAAAACCTGAACCCTGAAACCTAAAACCTGAACCCTGAACCCTAAACCTGAACCCAAACCCTAAACCCTACACCCGAAACCCCTTTTTGGGAGAGTCTCTGATTATTGGGTGTTTGGACCCTTCGGGTATATACAGAGGCCTTAAAGGGGTTCCTATATGGGTACTTTCAGGCCTCAGTGCCTACTTTATAGGCACATGGAGCCTGAGGGACAGCAAGCAAAAGGCTTTATAGACTTAGTGCTCCAATACCCAACCATCAAATTTTTTGAGCTCTTATAATTTAGTAGCAATCTCAAAGTTGAACGTTTTATTTTCCTGGCTTATAGGGAAATTAAGTATATGTCAAGCCCAGTTATCCATGCAGTGGTCTGTTGCTCTTCAAGCCGGATACAACATGAGGTTGAACGTGGGCCTGCCTGGTGCTGACAAAGTGGAGGTGGCAGCACTCGACTGGGCCGACGTAGACACTTGGCACAAGACAGTCTATCCTGGGCATTTGTTGATGAACCCTTTTTAGGAAATAGTAATGTTCTTAAGTTCTGAAAAGGTTCATGGAGGTCTGTATGCTCAGTTTGAGTTACCATGGCAGTACAACACATCATGGACTCTCTGCCTTTAATGTTTCAAAAGCCATTCATAGTAAAGTAGTTCGTGCGGTAAGGGAAATTAGAGTAATATTCATCATATCTTTAAATGTTACGGTATTTATAGCATAGAACATTCCTGACCGACAAGAGCACAACATAGTACGGACGGCCATCACATCTTTCAGTAGTAAGGTTGCTTACAGCAGCTTACAGTAAAGTCCTTAACAAGAACACAGCATGGTACTTCGTCACTTCGCGAGGTGTGGAGGGGAAGCCACAGCCCAATGATGCACCGTTTAAGTACGTGGACACCCTAAACCCTAAACCCTAAACCCGAAATATCAAACCCTGCACCACCCTAAACCCAAACCCCACATCCCTGAACTGAATGATGCTAAGCCCTACACCAAAAACGAGCCCCTATGGGTTTAGGGTTTAGGGTTTAGGGTTAGTGTTGTTGCGGTGTGTTTGCGATTTCTTCTCAGGCATCTCATATACTTAAAGATGTTACCATAGGGGTACTTTATTACGCTTAAGTATGTACTATATAGGTACACCGAGCCGTAGGGGTGCAGTATAATTGTGCGGACGGGGGTCTGGTTTTCGGCGCCATGTACTGGGTAGTTGTCTGGATTCGGGTCTTTTCATATGGGTGTCGTACTATACCGGGAACCCAAAATGGAACCCTAATTTAGAGAACTACACAAACAGTTTTGTACACAGCAAACTTAGCATTCAGGGGTTGGTGCAGTCTCCCTAAACCCTAAACCCTAAAACCTAAACCCTAAACCCTAATTCGTTGGGGTTGGTGCAGTCTCTTGACTCAGCCACTGGAGGATGCCAGTGCTGTCTGCGAAGAGACCTGGGCGCCTGGGCTTGCAGACTCACTTGGGTTTTAGGGTTTAGGGTTTAGGGTCTAGGGTGTAGAGTGTAGGGGTTTAGGGTTTTGGGTTTAGGGTTTAGGCTTTAGGGGGTTTGGGGTGTCTATGGTTTTGGGCTCTTGCTTGTTGTGGATGCTGGCTTGGGGTCTTTGGTTGTGGGTCTAGGAGTTAGGGCGTACGGCACTCTAAGGCTGCGGGGTCTAAACCCTACACCCTAAACCCTGTGTTGCTCTTGGGGCGTAGGATTTTGTGGCTGAGGGCTGGGGGCTTTTGTCTTCGAGTTCAGCATTTTCGGGCTTTGGTTCAGGGTTTAGGGCTGAATATAGGGGGGTCATTAATTACCAATGCAATTTTGGGGGGCTTCCTTATTATAACTATAATTTATCTAATGCAACAGACCCCAAATCCCTATTCTAATTATTACGGCCCCTACATGAGGGGCTTTGAGTTCAGAGTTTTGGAGTTTAAGCGTCAGCATTGTGGCTTCCCGCATAGCACCCGACAACGCGGTGGCAGAAGTTAAGTTCCCGGTTCAGACTACAGTTGAGGGTCGGGGTTGGTTCGGACCCTAGGAAGTGCTTTTGTCGGAGGTCCCGGAGTTTCCCGATGTAACCCTACGGGTCCATGCAAAGATATAGCATATATTCTGGACCCAAAATTACCTATATCGTGTGATGACTGTTAAGCCAACGCCTATACTAGTATACACCATATGGCTACATGGACCCTTAGGGTAACAACCCCGACAAGCAGATGTTAACTCAGAGCCCTGAACTCTAAACCCCCGAGTCCTACTGTTGATAGTATAAAGTCCGGGGTTCTGATTAGGTTTTAGGGCTAGGGTCTAAGGTCTAGGGTTCTGATAAGAGCTGTTGAAGAACCACCAGCTTCTGGCATTCCAAACCCTACTGTTGATGATCTAAATCCTGCATTATCTCAAAGACCCTAAACTAGGGGGAATTAATGGTATATTCCTTTTGATGGGTAATGCAGGATTTATATCCTCATCCGTATTTCTGGGCCTTTATGTGAACAGAGTTTCAGCTGATGCCCGTTCTAGCGCCTAAACCCTAAACGATCGGCCCAGCATCCCTGCCCAGACCTTCCAATATCCCTTAATTGAGGGATATACCTTAAATCATAATTGGATCTCTAACAGGCTCAAAGGTATACATTCCTTAACAAAAGGAGTTTGGAAGGTCTGGGTGCATCCATGCCTGCCCAAAACCCTAAACCCGAAACCCTAAACCCCTAAACCCCCAACCCCTAAACCCTAAACCCTCCACCCTATACCCAAAACCCTAAACGCTAAACAAACCCTGAACCCCTAAAACCCCTAAACCCCTAAACCCCTGAACACTAAACCCAAAACCCAAAACCCTAAACGCTAACCCCTAAACCCCAAAACCCAAAACCCAAAACCCAAAACCCAAACCCTAAACCCGAAACCCTAAACCGTCCATGCCAGGATCTAATTCTGGGTTCCGACCTCGTCTACAGCCGGGACACCGCGTCGCTGATGCCAAAAGTCGTCTCGAGGCTTCTTCTTTCTCAGGAGACCGAGGGTTCAAAATTGAGGGGTTTAAAGTTTAGGGGTTTGGGGTTTAGGAGGGTTTAGGGTTTAGGGGTTTGGGGTTTAGGGTTTAGGGTTTAGGGGTTTGGGGTTTAGTAGGGTTTAGGGTTGAGGGGATGAGGGGTTTAGGGTTCAGGGTTGAGGGGTTGAGGGGTCTAGGGTTTAGGGGTTTAGGGCTTTGGGGTTTTGGGGTTTAGGGGTTGAGGGTTGAGGGGTTGAGGGTTTAGGGTTGAGGGGTTTAGGGTTTAGGGGTTTGGGGTTTAGTAGGGTTTAGGGGTTTGGGGTTTAGGGTTTAGGGGTTTAGGGTTTGGGGATGAGGGTTTAGGAAAACCCTAAGCCCTAACACACCCTGCTCGCAGTGTCCTAGCTGGGCGGTGTGAGGCAAAAAAACCAAACCA
>CAJNDV010031509.1:0-5000 GCA_905221635.1 Symbiodinium sp. CCMP2456
GGGGGGGGGGGTGGGGGGTGGGGTGCGAAGCAAAAAAATGAAGATCGACGTTCTGCAATTGTTCAAGTGCGTGAGGCTTTGGGAACAGGCCCAAAGTCAGAGCCAACTCAAGACAAAAGGGGATGTACACAAGTCCTCTCTTTTTGTTATTTCATTCACAACCCTCACAGACACAGCAGGGTTGTCCTTGCATAAATCATATTACATTCTACTCATAGACATGTGCACCTATCCTGGTTTCATGTCATACGTGAGTATGTGTATGTGCATGCATCAATGCAAGTGTATGCTGTATGTATGTATGCATGCATGCATGCATGCATGCATGCACGCATGTCTCGCCTCTCAGTTCCGGTGTCTCCGTGTATATGCATCTATGAACTCTTCGGACAGAACGTTGCACGTGTATGTATGTGTATGTATGGGTATATATATATATATATATGTTACCATATGTATCAATGTGTGGGTGTTTATATGCACATACATATACAAACCTATACATCTGTTTATACATACATACCTACATGCATGCATGCATGCATGCATGCATGCATGCATACATACATACCTACATACCTACATACCTACATACCTACATACCTACATACCTACATACATACATACATACATACATACATACATACATACATACATACATACCTGAATACTTAAACACATACATGCATGTATAAACACATGGGAAGCATACCTGCCAGCTTATGTTATATCCTCAAATGAGGCCTGTATGATTCGATACACTCGTATGCACGAAGTATTCTATACGTATGCAATTGCTGGACGTTGGCATTTGGAAGTACTTATACATTCGCAATGTCCGAATTCATCAAAATGTGCCGAAAGAAATGTAGCTTACAATGATATCCGCGCACAGATATACTGACAGGTAAGATGAGACCCAGAAGCATATAAATGCAGTGGGGCCAGGCGTTTCATTGAAAGCTTTGGGAGCGGACCCTTTCGCCGCTCCCAGGGCAATCGAAGCATTTGTTTCTTTGTGTGTTTCAATAGGGATAATCGGAATGTATAACTCCCAGAGCAAATGACGGGCATGCACACACCCTACTACTACGAGGTGGGTGACAGACCCATTCGCTTAGATAGCATCTTATCCAACCTTGAAAAGAAGGTGACGGATGCTACCCATTATCTATTTCGAGAGCATTGAGTTTGTCTCCTATCATCCCCTATTCGGGTTGAAGGTTTTCAGGTGCCGGCAGCACCGTCTGCAGATTTAGGTTTTCCGACTATCACATCTCCAAGTACTTTGTTTTTCGGTTGTAGGATATGGCGCCCATCATCTCCTTTTAACGTTTTGGCTTTGTCATCCAACCTGCCGGACGAGGATGTTGGGTTCTAGTGCAACAATCACCTTTTTGAGGCGTGGCTGCAGATTTATTGGCTTTGCCATCCACTATTCCAACATTTGCTTTTGACATGAAGCTTCGGATCTTGGATGTGCCATCCATCATCTCTCCCAATTTGGCTTACCCCATCATCTGTTTGGAGGTTTAGCACCCATCGGTCTTGGATAGGTCATCCATCATCTTTCCCAATGTGGGTTACCCCATCTTCTGGTCGGGGGCTTAGCGCTCATCGGGATGGTCAGGAACCGGCGACCCACTTCAGACTCAGAGGCTAGAGTGTGTGGTCGCTGCTGTAGCGCTGTTGGGGCCATTGTAGCCCTAAGTCCACACACGCGCGTACCTGGCCATGTGCTTTTCTTCACTTTTCAATCCCGGAGAGAGGGTGACGGGGGCTGGGAGGGGGGATGGGGGGGGGGAGTGGGGTGGTTACAATGTTACACAAATCAACCCAACACCCTGCTATTTACGGCGCTTTTGCCTACTTATACAACATGTGCAGGAAGATGTTTGATGTTTAGCAAGACGAGGCCTGGTCACAAGTGTTCATGACATTTGCGAACATGCCCAAACCCTGCTATTTGCAGCTTTTTGCCTCTTTATACAACATGTGGCAGAAGAAAGTTGCATGTTCAGCAACACGAGGCGTGTCACAAGTGTTCATGCCATTTTGCGAGCATGCCCAAAAACCTGCCATTTGCAGCGATTTTGCCTCCTTATACAACGTACGTCTGATAGAATACATCTGCAGCTGGGTCTGGCGCTCGCAATTCGATCCCAAAGTCGCGGATCATTGGGAGAACGTGTGCTAACATGAGTGCCCTAAGTTCGAGTCCTTGGATTTCCTGAAGCACGACTCCCCTCCATTTCCACAGCCACATGCACGAAGTCGTGTAATTTCCAGCAATTGCCGTGTATGCCCTGAAACGTAGAGGCCCGCCGCCACGCGGCCAGATATCGACGTGTGACCCCCCAAAGCTGGCGTGGCGTTGGCCACATTTCACTGCCACGCTGTTGATCGGCTTTCGTGGTCTTCCTCGGCCGGGCGGGTTTCTTCGCCTTCGCAGGCGTGAGTTGATTCTCCCCTGCGACCTTCTGAGTTGCAAGCCCGTTGCTTACATCACTGTCGGGCACACGAAGACCAGCCGCGGCAACATGCGAAGATCTCTGATGCTGCACCTGTCGCATTCCTTGTTGCCATGCTCGCCGACACGCCCTTCGACATACATTTGTTGGATGCCCGCCTGCGGTTTTCAGAAGGCGCTGGGATACGGTCTTTTCTTTCCTTTTCCTGCACGTGCCTATTTCCGAGGCTGAAAACGGCATGACGCCCAAATGCTTGGGAGGGTCAGGCGATACTTGGCTATATCAAGATACTGAGGATATCAACAAAACCAATGGAGAGGGCGTTGCACGTTGGAGTTTTACCTGCAGGACGTGGCCGGACAACTCCTTTTGGCAAATTTGACCTCTGACCAGAGGCGCCACGTTGCCGAGCAAACTGCTTTCGCCGAGCCCGTGCTCAAGATGGCACACAGGCTGCTTGATGCCTCAGGGCTTTCTTTCGCAGCCTTAGCCAAGCGTTGCTTTCGAGACATGTGTGTTTCCTGTGCATAGCTTCCTGTGTCTGCTCCTTTGAGCGCAGCCAACACCAGGAATCATGTGCAGCGACGCCAAAAGTAAGCTATCCTTGACTTGCAAGGACGGTGGATGTTCCCAAGCCTGCTGCTTGCTGAAGTTTTTTAGCCCACCCACGGCCACCCGAGTCCGGTGGAACAGCGGCTGCTTGACGCTTCAAGGGCTTCTTTCGCAGACTTTATCAAGCTTTGCTTTCGAGACGTGTTTTCCCTGTGCATAGCTTCCTGTGCTCGTTGCTCTGAGCACAGCCAACATGGGGAATCATGTGCAGCAGAGCCTTGTTAGTCAGTTGAGGGGTTAAGTGTGCGAACAACATAAGCTATAAGGCTACAATAGACTAGGATTGGCATGCGCCATCTTGTTTTGAGTTTTGCATTGGGCACCCAACATCTCCAACTGGGTTTTGTTTGGGGTTTGCGGGCACCAGTAGCCATCCTTTTGCGAGTTTAACGTTTGGCATCCATCATTGCGGTTTAGGATTGTCAGATCAAGGTTTGAGTTTCATTCTCCTTTTGGTTATGGTTCGGGGTTGCATCCGGCCAGTCACTCCCTAAGAAATTGGGGGTTTGTCATCATGTCCTTTTAGGGCTTGGGCTTCTGGGGCATGCTTTCAGGTTGAGGTTTCGTATTCAGGATCCACCAACTTCTACCGTCCGATTTGGACTTAAGGTTTGCGGCCACCAATCATTTGCTTTTGTGTTTTGGGCTGTCTGCCCATGAGGGTTTGGTTGTTTCTGTAGCCAACCATGCCTTTTTTGGGTTTTGGCTTTAATAACCTCTTCATTCGTAAACCGTAACTCTTGTTAGGGCTTCCGTCCATCATCTTGTTTTAAAGTTAGTGGTTCCGGGTTTGCCACCACCGTCTCTCATCAGACTTTGGAGCGCTTGAGAGCCATTTGACCCATTTAGGGATTCGCGTTTGCCACTTAGTTGTTTTGGGTTTGCCACCCGGCTTTGGGGTCCCGTTTGACACCCATCATGTTCTTCAGACGTTTCGTTTTAGGGCCCAACATCTCTTTTTAGATTCTGGGTTTTGTTACGGGCTTTGCGGGTTTAGAGTTTGCCACCCACTGGACGTAAACCCACATGCCCCAATTGAAGCAGTGGGTGCCAAGCTGCAGACTCAAGAAACACCAAAGCCTGGTTAAGCCTAAACCCGACAAGGTGCACTTCGTGCCCAAGGGCAATTTCTGATAAGAGATGATGAATGGAAAAGCCTTGAGCCAAGTGCTCACACAACATAACGGAGTGCAAATTCTAAACCCCAAACGGGCTGATTAGGTCGCGAGAACGCAAACATTGTCAGGAAATGATGGGTGACACTTCGGGAACCAGTCATCCTCAGGGTCGACATTGAGTGGTCAGGTTGTGGATTGGTGGACCCAGTTATCTCTTGTATGGTTTCGGGTCTGCCATCCCTGCATCTCTTTTTTAAGCTGCGGGTTTGGGGTCCATTGGTGTTCAGCAACCGATCACCACTAGTGAGTGGTTTTGCGAACACACTTCGTTTTTTCGGCTGTTACGGGGGCTGGGGCCGCCTTGTGGGAGCCAGTCACCGAGTCCAAGTTTAGGGTTTACATTTTAAGGTCTGACATCGATAATTTTGGGGCTGAGCTTTTCTATCCCTTGCAATCCATGATCTTGTGCTCGAACTTTTTGTCTGGTGACTTGCTTTAGTATCAGTATCTCGAGAGTTTTCCACACATCAACTCCTTCAGGGCTTAGGTTACGCTCCCCCATCGTCTCACGATCTATTTCTTCAGGGTTTTTAGATGTTCGGAGTGCCATCCGTCATGTCATGTTGGGTCCCAGCATATGAACGCCCTTCCAGACGCCTTGAATCGTACCCCCTCCCTTTGCGGGATTGTGCATGCCAAGGTATGGCGTGCCGGGGACTTCGATTCCTTTTCTTGATTCTGAAATTGCCGCTCGCCGCCTTCTTTTCGAGATCCGGATTTGCAAGCCATCATCTCCTTT
>CAJNDV010031509.1:7500-26020 GCA_905221635.1 Symbiodinium sp. CCMP2456
AACAAGCGCAGCAACGGACCGAGGCGTGGCTGAGGCAGCTGTTTCGTCAAGACGTCTCCGCGCATCAAAGTACCAGGGACGTGATACAGCCTCCAAGCCTGACGTTCCACCTGCTCGATCCACGCTCTGGCCTTAAGCCTAAGATGACGTGTCCTCCAGTTGCCCGAAGGATACTGGAGAATTGCCACACAAGAGACATTGTCATTCATCATCGTCCGCTGGACGAGACGACCCAGCAGTTCGGTGAGTAACGGAGTCACGCTTTCACCTAGGACAAAGCCCTCCAAGCATCCGTTCAACTCGGCCTCGGCACTGCTCAATGCAGTGGTGCTCTGCCGCAGCGAGAGCCAAGCAACAGCAGCATCTGCAAACATGGCAACCAACCCAGTTTGCGAACGACCAGAGTCTGGACCAAAGCTTGCATCGCAGTGCATTTCAAGCAGATGTCCAGCGCCATTAACTCGGTATGCATTGTCAGGACCAGGGCCAGAACGGGGCCTGTCCGTAAACCAACCCAAGCGACACAGTCCCTCGCAAGTACTGCAACACGCTGTAGCCGATGCGTATGGCGGCCGCAGGCGATCTGCTGATCAACTGTGAGAGGCGATTGGTGGCGAAAGCTATGTCAGGACGCGTCCTGCATGCTGCCCATGTTAACTCGCCGGCTAGGCTTTGTGCGGCCCTCACGGTCTCTGGCTTCACGTCCTTTTCAAGCTCGACGACAAGCGGAACAACCGGCGCAGCGGCAGAAAACTCAATCTGAGGATACTTCGTCAACAGATCAAGCAAGTAGGTCTCCTGCGACACGTGAAAGACCCCCGCACGCGTCCGACGCACCTCAACGCCCAAGAACTTGACTGGGTCTTCACTGGCCCACTCAGGGTCAGAACAATCCCAGACTTGGGTGATCATGTCAATCAAGCACTGAATCAACTCCCTAGATGCTGTCAGCAACAAGTCGTCTACGTAAACCCCGATGATTCCGAAAGGAGCCTGCAGATCAAAATCCGCAGCAGAATCTTCAGACATCGGATGGGTTCTCAAGGGCTCCTCACGCACGACCGGGAGGGAAGGAAGCTCAGGGCCGCAGCGCACCAACCACAAGCTCACGTCAGCACGACTTTGCTCGAGCCACACATGTTGGCCTTCAAACATGGTATGCATCCGACCAAGCTCACGGTCACGCAACAAGCCCCATGCACGAGGGCTCACGCTGAGTCCATAAAACGCGCCTTCAACAACCCAGCGCTCTTGCGGCGGGCAGATTTTCATGCGCATCAAAGGCCTCGGGGGCGTGGTGGCTATGATAGTCCTGGAAGGCAGAACCTCATTTAAGCCAGCATTTAGGAAAGCCTTCTTGACATCAAGCGTAGCTGCATGCCAAGTTAACAAACCGGCCACGCGCAACTGACAACGGAAGGACACACCGTCAAGGTTACTGGTGAACACCGGGGCCTTGGCCAACGTTGGGCTACCTTCAACCTTGCGACTTTCAAGAAAGTTGCCGCAAATTACGGCTCGCGCACGTCTCCGGCCTGACCCCGCTTTCCGGGTCCATACCATTTTTGACGGAGCCCACTCAACAGTGTAGCCCGCCTCTTGAAGGTCTGACAACTCCCGTTCGGTAGAGCGCCTCACGGTTCCATACTCATGCAGAAGGCACTCATACTCATCTCGGGCCGGGGGCACCCACAGTTCAAGCTCAGGCTCAACATCCGCCCACGACAACGTCTTCGTCTGCAAGAACTGCTGCTCCAAAGCAACTTCTTCACTGGTATCCACCAGCGCTTCAGCTTTAGCTGCCCAAAAACGTGGGTATGTTCCTTCTGCCAAGCCTTGATCAACAGCATGGACCTCAACGGCACGCTCTAGGGCCAAAACCTGCTTTCGAAGGTAACCAACTGTCTCAACAGACTCCAACCCACCTCCGCAAGAAGCTTCTTCAACCAAAGCCTTTTCTTCATGATGCAACACCTGGCGGAGGCGATGAGCGCTGTCTAACAAGGCTTCGAAGTCAAACTCGGCCTCAAGACTACGGTGACTCGGCTGTCCATCCCCGTCCAACAAGCAGAACTCATCGTCTAGCTGATCCGCCGAGCGCTCGCCAACTGGAACGACACTGGAAGCCAACAGGCTAAGCAACGAAACACGGGCGCTAACACCACACGCCGACGCATTCGATGTAACAAGTCCTTGCGAAGGGCAATCCGCACCATTTGAGTCTTCACCGAAATCAGCCTCGTCTCCCCCGAACCTGTGATTCCGCACACGGGAGATGGGAAAACCAAGCAATTCAAGCTGTTCAGCTGCAGCTGGCTCCAGCCTTTCAGTGCCTCGAGGAGTGTACGCTGTCAAATTCAACCCCCTGCCTTCACCAGGTATGCACGCATGCCACCGATGAGGACTGAACAAGAAGACCCCGTCTCGAGCCCTTTCTATGCGACCTTTGACATGCGTCCCTGACTTGGGAAGGCACTCCACCCATTCCGCCTCAGCTTCCTCGCACTCCGGATCCTCAATCCAGAGAGCTCCACCGTTTAGCGGTAGGGTGATGTTCCACGATCCACGTTTGTTGTGGACGTCGCGGCACGGGGCCAACAAGGAACCATCCGACAAAGACACAGCCGCAAAAGGCACATCAATGTTTGCCCGGACAAAGGCTGTCATATACCTCACTACAGCAGGCAAGTCAGAGCACGAACGAGTCACCTCGATCTTTCCACCAGACACATGCACACCGGCAACGAACAGGTGGGGAGGGTTTTCAGCTTCAACGACACCGGGTGACGGGCCAGCGTGATCACCAAACTGAAGCTCAGGCAACAAATCAACCAAAGCACGCATGGAAGCAGCATCAAAGCGCTGACGGGCCAAACGCTCATCACAGAGCAAATTTGCATCCCCTGGCTCCTCAAAAGCAACACGCTTGCAACGACCTGGGTTAACCGAAGCACTGCTCGAAACACCTCTCAGCGCAGCAACTCGAGTACCACGAACGGCGACAATGGAATTTTGCAGGGTTGGGACACACAGCGACGCGGCTCTGGCAGCTACGGGTAAGGACTTCCAAGCCGGCACCGTTTCCTTAACGACAGTCACATACCGGTCTCTAAACACCACACTGCGCACGCACGAAGGCTCAAGCTGGTCAAAGGTACACATCGCCATATGCTCACCTGCTTCAACGAACACTCGAGCGCGAGCAATCAAGGTGGACCCTGCGAAAATGTCTTGAGGAGGTCTGTCAGGGATATCCAACCACAACTGATTGACAACATAATCCTCTGCCAAGCTCCTCCAAGTCAGACCGGGCTCATGCTGCAGCAACGCTTCAGACACAATCTCTGGGGCTTCACGCCATGCAGTGGCAGTAGCCTCTGAGAT
Organism: Symbiodinium sp. CCMP2456; assembly: GCA_905221635.1. Lineage (NCBI taxonomy): Eukaryota > Dinophyceae > Suessiales > Symbiodiniaceae > Symbiodinium > Symbiodinium sp. CCMP2456. Next base: position 10,885 of record CAJNDV010031509.1, read on the forward strand.
TTCGGCCCACTCAACAGCGTACCTGCGCACCGGATCGCCACGAGGAGGTTGTAGAGCCCTTTGAGTTCCACCAAAGGAAGAACCAATCACTCTCAGTGCCGCTAGCTTCGGGCCACTACCGACCACGAGATTTCCCGTCAATGCAGCCAACCGCCCGGCACCTACAGAGAGCTCCTCATGCGCACTACGGGCCTCAGAGACAACTGACGACTCGCAAACGGTAAGAACAGGCGTACAGTATTTGACCCGACACACCTCGCAGTCGCGGTCAGCACACCAACACTCAAACGGCGCACCTTGGTTGTAAAAGACACTTGGACAGGCCCCAAATTTGGGCTCCAAAAGGCTGGTTTGTGGGGACTCCGAAGACGCAGTGTTCAAAAACGTGTCTGAAGGCGTTTGCAAAAGTGTAACTGCACGCACTCCCCCCCGGGTGAGAACCCGGAAAACGGTCTTTCCAACCCAAAGCTGCGTGTGATCTTCCGATAAGAACTGTTTGCCACTGTCCTTCCAGCGGTCTACTTTAATTGTTTTGCCTCCCTCGACAAACTCCGCAATTGTGACACGCTCGGGGCCCAAGTCCTTAAGAGCAACCGGCAAGTACGCGGTGAAGGTTGGCACATACAGAGCAGCACGAGGAGTTTATGGACACGTGTAACTTCCGATTTATCCTTGTCAAACAACCAGTAATCTCCAGAGGCATAGGTACGCTCAGAAGAACCCACAGGCTCATACAATAACTCAGAATCGGCATCGGAGCGCGTCGGGATCTTTTCAACATCAGGCTGCTCAACATTTGCAGCCGCAGAAGGCGCAGGAGCGCCATCAGTTTTCCCCGATCCCTCAAAAGGAGCAGCTTCAACGACGCCGTCAAGAGTCACAATGCCCGGAGAACGAACCTGGCTAAAAAGGACATTGGATATCAAAAGCGACTTGCCATCTTCAGGGTTCTCCGGCAACACCAAATACCCGGATAAAAGGTCAGGAGACGGCCCCAACACACGCGCAGGACAAACACGAGTCGACCAAGAATCGATCTTCCACGACCTTTTTCTTACCATCACACGTGCTCCAAAAGGCACAAGCTCAGGAGACTCAGAACCAGCCGACCGACACGCTTTTCTGAACAAGTCTTCTGCCCAATGCCTAGCCGCCAACGGCCAGTAGCGAGGCCCCAGGTCTGCAGCGTGAAGCAGAGCTCTCGTCTCTGCCTTAAAAACATTAACTGCTGCTTCCACCTTGCCATTCCCAGCAGGATCATCCCCGCTCGTTGTTGTTTTCATCATGTCACGTGCAAGAATCCACCGCGTAACGGCCTCTCCCATAAACTCTTTTCCTCGATCTGAGTGGAAACGAGTGGGCTCGAAACCCAAGTGCTTCAGACGAGTATAGCATTTTTGAAGTCCAAGGAGAACCTGATGGTGATTTTTTCGTGATAAAGGAATCGCCTGGATGAAATTGCGTATTCGGGCCGGCTCCTTGCATTTAGCCATCACCTCCCTCCAGTGAGCATTCCTATCATCGGCCTCTCGGGCCTCACGCTCGGACAGCTCTTCATCGACCTCATCTGTCTCCTCTGATTCCAGCAACTCAAGACCCTCTTCGTATGAGGGCAACGGGAAATCGGAGGGGTCAGATTCTTCAACGGCTTGCGAGAACACGGTCACCAAGGCATAACGGGCCTCCTGTTTAACATCTAGACCTGCGGCAAAGGGCCCAGCAACATCCGCGGTCAAAGTATTCACTGGCCCACTGGGCGACCTCGTGTGTTTGCGAGCTCGGGAACGACTCTCCAGACAAACACGGCAATCGGAACGATAAGGGCGATGGCAAGCAAGAACATGGCTCTTAAACGCTTCAAGGGAAGAGGCCTTCGCAAGCCTAGGCTCATCTTGGCCAGAGTCCAGCTCGGCCTCTATCAAGTCCAGCAGCAAACCTTCCCTGTCAAGGCCATCGGAAACGACCGTCTCGGGATCACGAACCCAGTCTAGCCACGCCAAGCCCAGCAGTTTAGTCACAGAAGCTGCCGAACCACCACATGTCCTGTGAAGACCCTCAAACACCTGCCACGACGATGTGTGCACTTCCACGTTGCAAGCACAGCCAAGCGAATCAAGATGCTGACCACAGCTCGCTACGCCCACACAGGACCTGGGAAGCCTGATGTTCTGAGCCTCGGCAACATGAAGATCCCCTAGAACCTCTTGGCCAGCTTCAAACCAGCTCAACAAAGACTCATCCTTGGGGGTTTTCAAACCTAAAGCAACAAAGACGTTGTCTCGCTCGCGAGCCGCTCTAGCAACCGCAACGAGCATGCACACCTTCAAATACAAAAGCTCTGATCCAGGTCTCACATCAGGAAGGAAGCCAACGACACCTTCGACTCGGCCCTTCACAGCAAGCTGCAGGAGGAAAGGATACACTGCATCAAAATCAACTCCTCGTTGCCAATCCACGCTCAACGACACACGACCCGGGGCTGCGCCCCACTGCTTCGAACCTCCAAACAAGTGAAGCATCACACCCTTTGCACATTCAACTTGGCGGCGCTTCCTACGGTTGAAGGGCAGCAAGACAGTGTCAACCACCAGATTCGGCACCAAGGCACTCACGGATTCTGGGTCGAGATGTGGAAAAGAACGAGAAGCCCACTTGGGCAAGCCAACTTCAATGCCGATTATGTCACCAACATGGGCGCTAAGCACATCTGGAAGCTCCACCTCCTCACCTGCCTCGCCACGCAAGTTCAACACCGAGACAGCACGCAACACCTTGGTAGCCCTGAGCTGCTCGAGCTGCTTGATCATCGATTCCACCTTACTGGCAGGCAACTCAGGGCAACCTGCAACCATCTTGATGTCAAGCCTGCCGCTCTTGGGATGCGTAAGGACACAACCAGACTCCCCGTCCCACGTAGCTCGGTAACCAAGCTCACTACAGACTGCATGCAACGGAATGATAGGATCGACAGGGTCCTTGGACAACAGCGTGTTGACAGGGCTGAGGTGGAGCGTTGTGCTACCAGAAGCAAGACCAACGCGAGTGGGCACAGCGCCCCGAAACTCCTCTTCATACCCCTGCCTCAAAGGATGTGTCGCTCCACCATCAATCAAGCCACGACGCTCAGACCCCTCAACACGGTCACTATCACCAAAGCCTGATTTAAGCTCAACCCGAGAACCCCCAAGACCCAAAGGCACGCCAGAAGACTTCAACGCACTCACGCGGAAACTCTTTAACGCCCGCACGGCTTCATCCACAAGCTGTGCACTCGAAGGGCCTGCGCTAGCGGACGCAGATGCGGCCGCTGCCTCAGAAGATGCAACCTCGGGAGCAACAGCCGCAGCAGCAACCTTGGGCTTTTTCAACGGGCAGTCAGGCTTCTTATGGTCCATAGACCCACACAGGAAGCAGGAACCCCACTTCCTCTGGCCATCCTTGCCCTTGCCTTTGTCCTGCTCCTTCGAAACCTCTACCTCCTTGTCCTTGCCATCTTTAAACTTTCCTTTACCCTTCTTTCCTTTATCCTTCCCTGCGCCCTTTCCCTCTTCACGACGCTTATCGCCGCCTTCAGAACCCTCAGTCCTCTTCTTGTACACAGGGCATTCAGGACGCATATGCTGCTCTGAAGAGCACTCCCAACAACGACCGACACCCTGAACCGCCTGCAAATCATGATGATGTTGACAAGCACGGCCATTAGCACAACCTTGAGGGGTCATCCAGAAGTTGCACGGGGGCCTCGACAATGCAGCCACTCTCGGCCTCTTCTTGGGATCATCGCCTCCGCTGATGCTCATGAGCTCGGCCTCAGCCTGAACCGCCTTAGCGTACTCGGCGACAGCCTCTACAACAGGCGTGTAGTCAAGCCTCAACGTGTTCCTCAACATGGCCATGCGAAAGGACAACTGAGCATCACTTGCTACCAGCTTCGCTGCCAACTGATCAACACCATGCAACAGCAGGGAAGCATCAGGAACCTGCACTCCAAGGCGACCGCAGCGACCAAACCACCGGAACCAGCGACGCAAACCGTTACTCAGATCGGCAAAAGACGACACCGCAGGAGGCGCCGTTAAACCTTGCAACAGCTGCTGTCTCTCCGCCAAACCACCGGGTTGAAACAAACATAAAACCCGGTACAGCAAAGCAACAGTGGAAATGTGACGACTCGCAACCAGATCTTGATGGATCTGCTCCGGCACAGCACGCACTAACATCTGGTAAGCCCGCGCTTCCAGCCGCTGATAGGCTGCCAAGCCCAACGTCGCCGACACCTCGGGCACAATACGGATACGGTCCAGCGGACTCGCGAGCTGCCAGCGCATGTACAGGGCATCAGCTTCACCTTCAACGAGTGACCACCATTCAGCCGAAGCCGGACTCAAATCGTTCATGTAAGGCCGAATGCTTATCAGCCAGTCTGCGCACCTAAGGGCCGCATCAGGCAAGGACGAGGATGCAAGTTCAGGGAGGTTCCACATTACACGGTCACCAGGCGCATAAGGATTCCGTCCCCCGCCGCAAGACTCAGGAACAACACCTTGCGGAAACCCGGACCAGGTAGCCGGAACGGAGGGTTTACCAAGCTCCACGGAAGGCCGATCAAACCCCGATATAGCAGAGCCGGTCCCTCCGGCAAATCCCGTAGGAACACTGGGAGGAGGAGGAGGAGGCGGGTAGAATCCAGAAGAGGGAGGCGGCGGCGGTGGTGGAACGCTCATAAATCCAGCTGCAGTCACGGAAGATGGCTGAAACTCCAAACCCGCATGTGCTCCATGAGCCATTTGAGCTGCAAAGGCAGACACAGGAACTTGAGCCGCCGGTGCGGTCCCACTCAACCCCACTGGAGCTGAATTGCCCAAGCCTGGAACCAATACCAGGTGAGGATTGCTATCAGTGCTGGGATAACCGGGCTCCTCGGAGGAGTCATTGGAGGAGGCCCAGCGGGAATCGCAGTGCCACCCGGTGTAGTAGGTGGCCTACCATCACTAGGATCCCTGGCTCTAGGTGTTGAGTAACCCGGCAAACCATTCACAGGACCCGGACTGCCATAGCAGACTCTAGAATCCTCAACCTCCCGGCCCGTGGCCATCACTTCGGGAGATTGCGTGGATATAGCACCCAGTACCTGCGAATCGGGCATCCCGTTCAAAATCTCCTGAAGCGAAGCCAATCTACGGGGAGGGGCATCTAAAGCCAAATGAGCAGGCCCTGCCGAAACGGCCTGAGGGCCGCTTGACATCTGTACAGGTGTCATTACACCTCCTCCTACCGCCACCGATTCTTCTCGAACCCCAAAGCTCACTCTGTCCGCCATCGAAGAGAAAGGATGCGCTTGAAAAACACCCGACTGCCGTTCCCGCTCCTCCAGCGCCAGCCGCTCAAAGTGACGGTCAAGAGCCATGTGGTCAACCCATCCCAGCGGTTGCTGAGCCTGGTAAGGGGTGCTGGCCGTAGACCGAGAACGTACACTGTCACGCTCTTCCAAGCGCTCCATTCGACCAGTCAAGGTAGATACCAACGATCCAAGCCTGTCGAGCCCTTGCAAGAACATTCCCTGCACACGTTCACTCGAAGACTCCCTTGCAGCGCGAGGACCAGTCGGCCCTGCATCTCGCGCAGCTTCACCGGAAGCCTCTGTTACCACCGAGGTTCCACCAAGTCCTTGGGTTCGTTCCGGTACCTGATGGGCTACAAGCTGAGGCACTACGCCCAACAAGACCTCATCGACTAATCGACCTCCAGCAGCCTCTGCTGCCTCACTTGCTCCGCCCGATGCCCTCGCACCCTCAAGCGTTGCAAGGTTGATTTCCGCATCCACCGCCGTTGCCATTGAGGCACGATCTGAGCTGGTACGCAAGTCATCTTGCGTCCCAACACCCCCAAGCCCTCCAGTCGCCTGCTCTCTTTCGTACGGCGGATCTCGTATATCCCCCTGACTGTCCGACCCATCACGAACCGGAAGCCTTCCCGTTGACGCATCATCAGGCGTGTCCAGCCTGAAGTGTTCGGGCCCATTCCCTTCCGTCGCCATCGCCCCACGTTCGGAGGCAACACGAATGAGAAGAGCCGGGCGGAAAAGAGCAGCAAGCAACCACTGGCCAAGAAAACCAGAAAGGCTTGTCAGCCCTACCAGGCTCACGAAGCGCAACAATTAAGCGATCACTTGGGCGATCATAACCTGTGAGAGAAACTCCACTCTCTTTTGAACCTCTCTAAAAACGGCCTCAGCGTGCGGTGAACTGCTTGACCTTCCTTTTAAACGCCTGGATCTCCGCCCAGCGCTACAGATGGGGATCCTACCAGGTCTTGTGAGGATAGGTCCTAAGCATCGCTGCAAGAGCCTTTGACATTTACACGGGGCTTTAAACACAACCGTCATCATCATCATCATCATCACCATCACCATCACCATCACCATCACCATCACCATCATCTTCTTCATCATCATCATGTACTTCGTCTTGTTCATCATCATCGTCATTCAGGTGATGTCGATATGAGAGAAGCCCTCAAGAGGATGACTGCCAGACCTGCAGCGATTTGTAACCCTGGCAAAGTTTTGGTGACAAGGAGCCTCAACCCCTAAATCCAGAACGGCATTTGAACCGAGTGGGTTCGACCAACAACTTGAAACCGAAGCCCCAAGTCCTTGAGCTTGGTGACGTGGTGCCTCGAGGATCCGCATGTCATGACCCTCGTGCAGTTCTGGAGCCTCGCCCGAGATTCCGGCATCCTTACGCTTGAGTCTCGGAGAAGCAGCAAGAAGCAGTGGACATATTAAGGGTCAAGGCTTCAGGGTTTAGGGCTTCTCATAGTCCGAAACATTGAGGCCTCAGAGCTCCATCGCCCGTTTCGACCGTGCGATCTTCTCTGGTCCGAGGCAGCTTGTCCGGTACTCTTTGACCAGCCAGAGTTGTGCAAGTGAGGCACCAAAGTGAAATGGCGCCGGAAGACGAGCAGGCTGCTTTGAGCTTCAGACCAGGGTACTAGCGTGCTCGTGCAATGATTCCTGCACTGAGTCTTACCCTGGTTTGGGTCAAGCATCGTAGGGAGGAGAGACGAAACAAACCCGTGAGGAAATGGCCGAGTTGCTTGAGCCATCCGAGAAGATGGCGACGATCTCCCTACCTAGGACCGTGGCGCTGCAGCTCGCTTCCGACGGATTTGGGAGTTTCAGAAGCCAAGGAACCCCAGCGTAAACCCTGTTGAAATGAGTCTTCCATTCGCGTGTCAGGACAGGCTCATCCTCCTCTTCGAAGACCGTGGAGGCTTCTCACAGTTCCGTGACGCTGAAAGCATTGCGAAGACTTTTGGACTTGCAGGACGGTTGTTGACACAAGGGCTGGCGTGTGCGGAGAGGGGTCGGGGCGGTTGCTTGGGGGGCGGCCAGGGGTCTCCTACGCAAGCCCTCCGCCCTACGCAAGCCATAAACCCTGTGGCGTGTTCCTGCCTTAACCTGTCACTACACCCAACCCTAATCGAAGCCTTATAACTTTTCACTTTAAACCCTAAACGGGCCTAACCCCCAAAGCCCCACAACCACACCACAGGGGAAAGAGGGACCCCACACCCACCCACAAGGGGGGGGCTCATACCGTACAATTTTTTGTGGTCTGGGCTGTTCGTCTGATACATCTTCTCCAAAGGGCCGGCTATGCAAGAATCATACATGCAGCTTTGGAACACTGCGATGTCTTTCCACCGGGGCTCAAGAACTACAAGTTGGTCGTCTTTTGCTTGGCTTAGATTCTTCCCAACTCCCGGTCCCACTTGATCGGCAGGCTGATGAGGAGAGTACCAGACAGGAATCGGATTCTGCTTGTGGCCGCGTGGAACATGCAGTTTGTTTTGCTCTGTGTGAAGAAGGAAAGCAAGGAGCAAGACTTTTGGGATGAGGCGACGGAGGCCGCGCTTTGGGCCTTCTTCCGGGCATTCCGGGCTTGGCAACGACCCTTCAAGGCGTTGTACGACATCTTCGAAGCGGGAGGAGCTCACTCGGTACACAAGACTCCTCATGCAGTGTCAAGTAGAACACCCAGGAGCGTCCGGCAGCACTTTGGGAAGGAAGTTCCGTCGTTCCGACGAGTCAGGCTGTCGATGTGTCGATGGCAGGGTGTTTTCGGGGCAAGGCGTGTTTCTGGCCAGATGGAAACCTCGTCCACATACACGCTCCTGCCCGGCCGTTGCTGCCGCACACCTATCCTTCTCTCTCACCCGCACCACGTTTCGTAGCTGCGCTCGACCTGGTCCTCAAGGTTTCGGCAGTTTCTGGAAAGCTTCTCGGCCTTAAAAAGAGACTACCAAAGCAGTCCCAAAGGAGGTCGTCTCGTTTTTTGAGGCTTCGTCCGCATGGCGCCGATGCGCTTTCCCAAAGAGCAGGGCCTGGAGCAGCAGGCGCCAAAGTTCCTCCGAGGATCTTCCGCCGCCTTGGCCCTTGGCCCCTGCTGCGCGTTGCAGGTGCAGCGGCTCTTCAAGGAGCAGGCAGAGATCTCCGTGCTGCTGCGGCACTCCTGCATTCATCCATCAAGTGGAATGAAGGGAGGTTTATTGGCAGGTGGCTCCCTGCTTGAAGATGGTCTCTGGAAGCAAGTCTGAGGGCGGAGGCTGGTCTGGCGTAAGGAGCAAGGCTGTGACGCCTCACTTCATGCTTCGCTGTGCGTTTTTGAGGACTCATCAGCATGCTTGCCAACTTTCGCCGTCCGGCGAGCTCTGCCTTCGGGCTCTTCACACAGCCGGAGGTCAGGGAGGTGGTCTACGAGGCACCATGGCACCCTCGAGCTCGAAGCCGGGGCTGGGAAGAAGTGTCATGCGACGTTTCGCCCTTGCAGTTGGAGCCGATGCTTTGGAAGATCTTCGTAGAGCTGTCGGGAGATGCTGGGGCCAACGAGGATCGCGAGAGCAGAGTGCCGGGGAGCCCAGAATCCCAGTCGGTTCACTCCCCAGGCGGCAAAAAGCATCGGCGGCGGCGGGATTTTCTCCGGAGCTGGCGGTCTTGGGGCGAACCCTTCCAACGCGAAGTCGCCAGAGGCGCAGCGCCCGAAGTCTCTCAATTTGAACTCTGCATTCCCACCATTGGCGGTGTTGACTCTGGAGAGGTGGCGAAGCTCCCGACGAGACCTGGCCGCACTGGGATATTGTTCGAAATTTGCCAGTGCCCTTGACACTGCAGTGCACAAGGAGCCAGGCGACAGGCGCCTTGCATCAGCCCGCAATCGTCGCAGAGTCTGCTTTGCCTTTGCTCGAGGGGCGAATCGCGAATCGGTGCCTCACTCGGCCTTTGCGCAGACAGCAGACATCAGCAGACAGAGCGCCGAGCACAGTGTGTCTTTTTCGCCAGGAGCCAAGTGCCCCAAGCTCAGCCCGCCTTCAGGCCGAGAGCTGGGCATGCGCAATTGTTCATCAGAATCTGCATTCGGGAGAAGCATCCTTTGTATTTTTCTCCTTCGGTCCGTTGCCTTATCCTTCATACAACCACAGCACAAAGGAACGGAATTGAGCAGAGCCAGTGATATCTACAATGCACAAGATACGCACGAAAAACCCGGTTCTAGCTATGAAATGTACGGCACCCAAGGTGTTGGGATCATTGTTTTATTTCGGGAGGTTTCTAGGTGTTAACCCTAGGGCGTGGGGCAGAGGCCAGAGTAAGAAATGTAGGGGGCTTCGTTTCTTATTTTGGATTGTTTCCAAGCCCTAAGCCTAGGGCACGCGGCAGGAGCCAAACTAAGAAATGTAGGGGGCTATATGCTTCTTATTTTGGGTGGTTTCCAATGCTGGCAGTGGCATCTATAGTGTATCGACAGTAAAGACTATTTAAGTACGATCTTGGCGGTGTCTGTCTGGCCTAATGGTTAAGGCATTTGGCTCAGCTGGCCAGACTTCCATGGGCTTCAGCCAGGCTAAAACATGGTCAAGAAATGAAGGGCACCCAACGATTCTGGAGCTGAGAAATCCGGAAACTTGAAACAAGGAAGGGTTAAGAGATGAAGCGTACCCGACGCTGGAAGCTGGCATTTCGTATCCAGCAGATGCACTGTAGTGAAAGAAGTGAGCGAACACGTGCATGCTTTCAGTTCGTCTTACTTCGTTTCACTTCGTTAAAGACTAGGGCAACTAGGGCTCTTTTCGTTACGATTTTCGATGTCTCTTTGTGTTGTATTTAAACTAAGCGTGCTCTCCACTGCCTTATCTTAAATCAAGCACAAAGGGACAAAATAACACAATTTCAAATCCACCATACTTAGTGAAGTGAAAACAAGAAGACACATGAAAGGAATGAATGCGTGCGTTGTTCCTTAATATATTTTTGGTATGTGCACATGCGGTGTATGCACGTATGTATGTATACAACTGTATATATGCGTACAGGGTAGCCCTGTTATCAACCCGCATGACCGGCGTGGGCTCTAAGAGGAAGCAACTCTGAGTTGGACAGTAATTGTTGCTCGAAGTCATTGGCACATCCTAGAGCAAGTATGAGCAGTCATGACACTGCACATGCACCGTCGAATGCTTGAGAACATGCGAACCGTATTCTGTAGGAACAACGGACAACACATGATGGTAGGCCGCGGCATGTCAAAATGCGAACCGCGATTGCCCAGCAGACACGAAGTAAACGTATTTATGTGATGTGTAGCAAGACCAGCATGCAACCATAAAGTAGAGAAGAACAAACCTAAATTAGGAGCTTGGTAGAATTGCAAGTGCATGGTAGACCAATTGATGAATACTGGTATGCAAGAGAAAACACTTGTGTCTGTGTATGCATTCTTGCATGTCAATAAAGCTTGGCGAAAGGCTCGGCTTCGCAGCTGGGGTTCGCCACTGCGTGAACTGCATGTGTCCCGGCCACACATAGGTTCGGCCGTCAGCAGTCAACTTCCCGAGATGCCTGAATGCCGTGTAGGTGCTGCATGCTGTTTTCACGCGAGAAAGGGCACTGAAGGGGCTTCGAAAGTTGCCCTCCCAAGGCAGGACTCATGCCACCTCATTGAATGGGATGCCTTTTAAGGTGCGAGCGAGGCTGACCGTGAGCCTACGTGTCAAGGCGAGTAGGCAGGTCTCGCCCTATGGAAGGGGAGCAGAGCCAGTCAGGACGTCCTCCGATTTCTGCATGGCTTGGGCTTCCTGCAGAACACTTTGCCGGGCTCCAACAAGCTACGATTGTTGGCCTTAGCAGACTGACTTGACATCGAGGATCAAAGAGCAGCACCGGCCCCTTACCGAAGCAGAGCCCTCATCAGGGCCTCTCCAGGGCCTCAGGGTTCCGCTTTGCAATGCTGAGCCACCTTTCGTTTCAGGTGCTGTCGGGCTCCGAGGGGGACGCTGTCAACAACTTGCTCAGCCTCAGCCCCGAAGGCTCGAAGCTTCCAGGATCTGCTTCAGCGTTCGCTCGTGACTCAGACCCTTTGGGGAGTGGCCTATCTCAAGAAGAGCCTCCGGAGGAAGAGAATCCGAGTGAGGACGTCCACACGCTTTGAAGTCTCTCAGTCGTCTCTGTTGAGACTCCAGGATGACGAAGGCTCTGGCGGCAGCGCAGCGCCCGAGGAGGACGAGGCGCACAAAACGGCGGCTTCCGTGCTTCCGTGCCTTTCTGCGCCTTCGCCTTCAGCTGAGGACGTCGGCACCAAGCAGCTCCCCGGTCTTTCCATCAGCTTCATGCCAAAGGGCTCGCTGTTAGGCCCGGCCCGGCCCGCCTCAGAGATGCACTGCGTGCCTTTTGCCTTGGCTCACCAGGTGGTAGTGCGAAAGATGAGAAGAAGAGGAAGGACAAGGCCAAAGACGCCAAAGACGTCTTCTTGGTGCAAGCTGCTCCAAAGTCGCTTAGCACAGGAAAAGAAGGATAAGAAAGAGGAGAAGGAAGTCCGCACTCCGGTTACGGCCCCGGTCGCTGCTTTCGTGCCTAATTTCCGCACACTCGGACAAGCAGGCCGAAGACCTGGGCTGCATCAACTTGATGGTCGACGTCGTCGAAGTCTTGAGAATTCTGGCCCAGGTTTGTACCCTTTGCCGTGGGGCAGCGCCTCGAGCTTCGAAGCCTTGCACTCTACGTAGGTGTTTTCACCTCCTGTCATGGAGACCTTGCACTGGGAGCCTGCTCCCCAGACCCAAGACGAGGTGAAGACTCGTTAGATTCCGTTAGATGGTTAGATTTGCTGACTTACTCTCGAGCTTCAGCTTCCTGTGTTAAGGCCGGACAACTTGAAGGAGGCATGGTGCAGATTGCCATGTCCAAGGCATGCGCAGATTCGCCGTGCGTGGAACCTCCGCCAATTTGCTATCCTGCCTGCTCCATCTGGCTTTCGTGAGTCTGAGCTTGCTTTGACAAGGGTTGAAATTTTGGCTCTTTGGGTGCGTGAGGCCGTCCCGCAGTTGTGTTGCGCCTCGTTTTTCGCTTGTTGTCGTGCAGGCTAGGTTCAGGATTCATTTGTGCTCGAGTGTTTATCGGTGCGTTTCAACCAACTGCCAAGCTGGGAGGCCAACACGTTCTAAGTTTTGTTGTTTGCAATTTGATGTGCGTCGCAGTCTTGCATCGGTCGTTCAAGTGATGTGCAGGCTAGTGGGCTGGACGAGAATGTGTCCATATTGGAGCACCTCGGTAGCAACTTTTTCGGCTTCAAATGCCGTATTGACTGCCAAGTTTCAACTGACTGTCAGGTTCATGGAGACAGAGGTGACATTCGTGGCGGGACTCAGGAATGTCTTCGTGTCGGGATCACTCCGAAAGATGTGCGGCTTCCAGTTTGGTCCCTAGGCCGAGTTCATGCGACTTCTCGTGGTCGCCCCATCGCTAGGGCTTGCCGCTTCGCAGAGAGCACTATTGCTTCGCGAACTAAGTTCCTGATGGCAGAGTTCACGACGCGAAGGGACTACAAGTTTGGAGCCCGTCTTGCTACGGTTCGTGCGAAAGTTGCTGTTGGCTTGGGAAGGTTCTGCAGGAGCGTGTCCTTGACCACCCGGCTTGACGTCTTCCTGAAGAATGTCTCTCAGCGGCATTCGCGGTCATTTGGGTGCTGTTGGGGCATTTCCATGGGCAGCGCAACGTTGCAACATGCCCCGAAAGGTCATCACCTTCTGCCAGAAGGGCGGCAAGTACGCGCCGCCCGACACTTCAACGTCCGCCGCTGGCGGAGAGCTCAGAAAGATGCATGGACGCAGCACAAAGCCCAAAGCAGACGCCTGCTCCTCTGACTGAGGCGAGAGCCGAAAGCGACCCGAGGCGGCTAGAGCCCAGTGGAAGACTGCGCGGCATCGTTCGCTGGATTTTGAGGCGAAGGCTGAAGAAGCTCCCGCTCCGGATGCTACCAGCGAGGCCGCAGGGCGTCCGGCCTTGGTGAGTGATCTGTGAAGAGAGCCGACAGAAAAAAATCGCGCAGGAGCAGTGGCTCGGCTTCGACGTCGAGGGAGAGAGCTGCGCTTTGCGAAGGCAGTGCCAAGAAGATGGAGGGTTGGGCCGGCTCGGGGTCGCTGCGAGGTGGCCGGAAGGCTATGAGATTGAGGTCGCGGACTGGTGAATTCACAGCGAGTTGTTGGCCGTTTCACCACGCCACACAAGTTTCACCGACGCGTTTCACTCGAAGCTATACAAGACCAAGCTCTCTGCAACTTGTTTCATGTAGGGTATAGAGCAAAGACACTCAGGCCGTAAACTCCAAACCCGAGCCCCTAAACGCGACACCCTGTAAAGCCTGTGAGCCTCTAATATCCCCAAAGTCACTCCAAAGTAGCTGCATTGCAACAAGCGAAGAGCGTGTTCCGCCAATACCTGTCGAAGGCAGCTCGGAGGAAAAAGGCTCGTCCTCACAGTTTCGGAAGGCTGTGGAAAGCCGGAGAGGTCACAGGGATTCAACAACATGACAATAGAGGCTTGTGCCCAAGTATGCTATGCCGCTATGCTTGGCCTTAAACCCTTCGCCAGGGCCCAGGCCAGGGCCCAGGGCAGGGGTCTCGGGATGCAACCCTCCAGCCTTGCTGTTCTCAGAGGGCTCGGGTCTGGCGATGCGCGAGATGCCGGCAAGAAGCCATCGCTGTCCTCACGTTTCGGGTTTCGTCGACGTTGCTTCTGGGGCTGCCAGGAGGGTCTCGGCCTCGCTGCCTTGGGGCTGTGCTGGCAGCGTGTGAGAGCCAAGCAGCCTCCACGTGCCTTGCGAGAAGGATGCCAAGCTGCGCTCCACGCTTCGCATCTGAAGGAAATCCAGGAGCTTCTGCAGCCGATGATCAGCGAGAGGCGACTTGACAAGGCAAGAAGAGTCTTGCAAAAGAGAACTCAAGCCGTGCGGCTGGTCTTTCTGCGGCAACAGCCAGCTGATGTACTCGCGGCTCTTCGGACCATGGATCAGTTCGCACTTCAGTTTGCCGAGATCATCGGCGAGCTGGAAGACCACCTAGAGAAGCCGGGCGATACATCCGGAGGATCCCGGAACTTCGTCACTGTGCGCCAGTGGCCAGACCTGCAAAGCTGCACTCAGTCCCTGCGCAAGGCGCTGGCCAGTAGAGATACCCTGCGAAGTAGTTAGAGTCAAGAGAGAAAGAAAGACCGAGGGAGCCGAGGGAAATGCGTTGAGTAGTTCTTGCATTGACTGCAGGCGGGCCATCTATGCGTGTGTCTTCGCAGTGGCGCTGAACTCTCGGCCGAGGGTCTCCAGACGGAGGCGGAGGCCTCAGCCAGGCTCCTGAGTCACAGGCTCCTTCTTGTGGCAGCTTCTGGGGTCTGCCACGGGCTGAGGCCTCCCTGGCTTCGCTGAAAGCTGTGTGCAAAAGGCAGAACGAGCCCGAAGCTCCAGAGCCCTAAACTTCCGGAGCTTTCACTGATTGTTTTAAAACAATCACTCAACCCCGAGAAAAGAGAGGCAACTACAGCACACTCACCATCAAGATTTTTACTGCGGTGAGCGCTTTCGCCTGTTGGCAGGGGAGTTAAGAAGCACTGTGTGGTTTTGTTAAAGGAGGTAGGTAGGTAGGTAGGTAGGTAGGTAGGTAGGTAGGTAGGTAGGCAGGTAAGCAGGGAGGTGAAACTCGCTTCAGCTGTGAGTGGCGAACACACACACACACACACACACACACACACCCACACACACACACACACACCCACACACACGCACGCGCACGCACACACACGCACGCACAC
>CAJNDV010031509.1:26120-45890 GCA_905221635.1 Symbiodinium sp. CCMP2456
ACACACACACACACACACTTAGTGACTTAGTGACCCTTGTTTCAGTCGTCCTGGGGAATTCGTTTTTCTTTTTACAGGGCATGCGAGGGTCGCGGCTTTCTCAGCTTCAGTAAGAGAATTATAATCATTACTTTTTAGCTATGCTAGGTAACCATGGTGACAGCCGCCCTTAGGCTGTAGTCTTAAACTGAGTCATGCCATCTTTTGTAATTCTAAAGCTATGCTAGGTAACCATGGTGAAAGCCGCCCCTCCGAAGGCTCCCGGGCGTGGTGGCTATCGTCAGGGTGCTGGTCGGAGACCGCTCCCGAAGCGTCCGCCTGGGAGGCCTCCCCCGGTTTGGCCGTTTTTCCTCCTTTTCCTCGCCCTCCCCCTCCTGGTCCTCCTGCTGCTCGTCCTCCTGCTGCTGCCCCTTTTGCTCCTGCTCCTGCCCCTGCTGCTGCTCCTCCTGCTGCTCCTCCTGCTGCCGGTGCTGCTGCTGCTCCGAGGTTTTTTGGACAGCAGTGGCGAGACCAGCAGCGGCAGTTGGGCAGAGCCCGTCTGGCCGCTGCTTTGGCTGTTTTACCAGCAGGTTTCCCTGCGTGGGCCATTCGGGGCGGGCCCTATGGTGGGCCAGACGACGATCTTGTGGATCTTTTCCAAGTCTGGCAGCCACCTGTAATTGGGCTTGTGCCCGTCGCCCAGGCGGGCCACCACTGCTACCATTGCAATGGTGGAGCACATTGGTTGCCTTCCTGTCGCGCCATCTATCGAATGATCATGCGACGTTTTTTGCTTGGTCGATTCGAAGCTGCCATGTTTACGGCAGAGCGGATGGTTCGTCTAGCACACGGCTATCAGGAGTACGGGAATGAGGCCTTCTGGAGTCGTCTTGTCGAATGGCTTGACGACCCCCAGTTGGCTTGAGTAGTCACTGTAGTCTAAGTCTAAGGATAACCTAGTGCAAGTATAAGTAATTCACATAGTTTTTGACAGGAAGACAGCAAAGCACACCAGAGCACGACTACGATTTCACTTACTTCTATTACTAGTGCTACTACTACTGCTACTACTACTACTACTACTACTACTACGACTAGTAGTCTACTTCTTTTTCAATGGTGTGCAAAGCCGTGGCCCGCCCAGGCTTTTTGCTTTTTCCCTCCGTCCGTGAGCTGACACTTGGACACTTGCTTTAGGGCTTGCTAGGAATGCAAGAGAACACTGTGACGGTTGCTCTAGGGTTTGTTAGGAATGCAGCAAGAAATTAGGTTGTCGGGGTTTCTTTAGCTTAAGAGTAGGACTTTGCCAAGTGTCAGCTCACATTCTCCGTGCACGTTTTTGTTGCACGTTTGCAACCTGCCACTGATGGAAGCTTGAAAATCATCATCATCATCATCGTCATCATCCTCATCAACAGCCTCATCGTCATCAACATCATCATCCTCACCAACAACCTCATCGTCATCAACATCATCATCCTCATGAGCAACAACAGCATCATCATCATCAACAACATCAACATCATCGTCATCATCCTCATCAACAGCCTCATCGTCATCAACATCATCATCCTCACCAACAACCTCATCGTCATCAACATCATCATCCTCATGAGCAACAACAGCATCATCATCATCATCAACATCAACATCATCAACATTATCATCACATCCTGATCGTCATTGCGATCATCATCATCATCATCATCATCATCCACATAATCATTAGGAGCATGAGACGTGGCAGATTGCATAATTCGTTTCGTTTTGCCGTGCACGTTTGCAAGCTGCTGAGGGCATGAACTACGACTATAACCTCGAAGTCCTCTACTTTAATTCCCATGGCAGCTTGCGTAATTAGTTGGCCTGCCTGCATGGTTTCACCGCCCGGGGCGACTGTCTCAGGGTTTCCCCCCCAAACCCGCCTAAAAGCAGTAACCCTACAAACTACTACCTACACTAACCCCAACCCCCCAGCCCCGAGCCGCCATGGTGGCTCGGCGGGCGGCGACGGCGAGTCCCGCCCAGCGACTCGCTTGCATTTAGAGGGTTCTAGAAGTCCAGGGTTTCGTCAGCTTGCCAGGTGCACGTCCTTGTCAGAGGCCCCCAAGGTTCCTAGGTTTGTAGCTAGATGAAAATGGCTCGAAGCAAAACCCCGGGAAACTCACCCTCCTGGGAACATAGGTCCTGTAACTAGCCTTACTGCAAACCGGCATGGACGTGTGCGTGGCAAACTGAAGTTCAGGGAATATGGGTGTGAGGGTTTTGGTTTTGGTCTTGCTGGGTTTGGGGTCGGGGGTGAAGGGTTTCAGGGTGTTCAAGGAGGGATTAAATCACCTAGGTTTGAATCGCTATTCAAACCTAGCAGGTCACAAGTCCTGAACCCATTCGATACCAAATGTATTGAATGGGAAGTGTGAGTGATCCCTGGTTGGTTTGAGAAAATTCAAAGGTCAGACAGGAGAGATCGTTTTAGTCTTCTGGTTGATGCAAGTGAACATTTTGCCTTGGTGGGGTGGACCACACCTGGAACAGGCTTGGTGGAGGCGGGTGGACAAGCTCGTTCCAAAAGTACAGCAGAAGTCTGGAGTTGGTTGTTTTAAAACAATCCGAGACATGTTCGCATGCACGTAGTGCATGCGTTTGTGAACTATGGCGACCGACTGTATGTGTAAGGAAGCGGCACAGCACAATGCACACTTTTTCGGCACGAGGTTCGACAAGCCAGTCAGGCGAAAGCGCTCACCGCAGTAAAAATCTTGATGGTGAGTGTGCTGTAGTTGCCTCTCTTTTCTCGGGGTTGAGTGCTTTACAAAAGCGCGGTCTTTGTTGACAACCTTCAAAGCATTCCCCTGTATTTGCCATGGAAAATCATGGTGGGCCATTTCTCCAGGGCCCTGCTGCAGCCTGGACAGGTGGTGTTCCTGCGCAGCTGGGTGCCCAAGGTAGCTTCACGACAGCCGCCGACGTACTGCAGCAACAGCAACATCAACAGATGCAGGCGATGATGCAACCGTTGTTGTGGCAACAAAACGAGAGTTTTCGGCAGCTGTTGTCAGAAATGAGTCAACAGCAACACCGTTTGCAATCCGACTTCACTCAAGCTTGGCACGACTCTTTGCGAGCTCGAGATGCGCGGGACGTTCGTCAAAGAAAGGACAATATGCCACAGGACGACAACCCCGACAAAGTGTTCAACTCCTTGGACCCGCGAGTGCAAAACATCATGCGTCAGCTATCAAAGGATTGGGATCGCCGCATTGAGCGGTTGTTCCACCAGAGAAACCTCAAATGCAAATATGACAGTATCGACGCTGCAGGTTCCGTACACCATGATTTCGCTGTTGAGGGTGACAGGGAATGGCAGTTTGCCAAGGAGTACAAAGCAGTGGCGGCACCGTCTCAACTGGAAAGATCAAGTACAGAACAAGGTGATGCACCGATGCGAGCGTATGATTTGGAGCACGCTTGGCGTTCCATGCGACAGAGACATGCAAAAGAGTGTTGGATGTTTGTGAAGCAGCATCAAGCTCAGTTCTTGCAGCACCTTGAGCATACTACAACGGTGCAGCAATACTTCAAGCAAGAAGCTATCGCGAAGATTGCTGAGTACACCGAGCAGCTCAAAGGCTATTATTCTTCTGATGCGACCAAGCGGCTCACCGACAAAGCTTTGGTTTGGACTGAACTTAAAACCCGTGGTTCGATGGGCTTTTGGAGTGAGAAAACTGCGAGCATGAAGGCCAAACAACAGAAGAGACAACAAGAACTCGACAAAGCACAGGCCAGCTATGAGTCCATGGATGCTCGGGCACTTTTCGCGGCTCTTACTCTTGAGGCGCAGGGTGTCAAGAAGCAGCAAGATGGATCAGACAAACACAAACGTGGCAAGCCAATCACAGTTCACAAGAACCCAGCCTTAGGAAGCATCTTGAATCAGTTCGAGCCCATCGCCAAGATGTACAACATACAAATCAAGGACAACAGGGGTTCAAGAGGACGTGTTCACACAGATGATCGTGCTCGCACGTCTAGATCAACCTCCAGGGTGGTGTCTAACACATCCAGGCGTAGCTCGAAAACTCCATCGAGAAGATCTGGTCAATCCAGCTCCCGGCGGAGTAATGTTTCAAGAACTTCTAGGCGCAGTGGAGCTTCCAGGTCAAAGCCAAAAAACGGCAAAGGCCAGTCTCGGGGCCGAAGCCGAGACATTCAGAATCAACGAAGTTCCAGCGGAAGAAGGACAAAGACACCCAATCCCAAGGACAAAGGTCGTGGCAAAGGCAAGGGCAAGCATCAGCGCAGAAAGTGAAACGGTTCACGGCTGGTGGCAATAAGCATCGGCCTAGGCGACATTCTTACTGGCACAAAGATGGCACCATCGACTATTGCAAGTTCGCCCTTGTGCAGTCAGGTCGAACAGTTTTGAAAGACCTTCTTGCCAGGCCTTGTTTGGACCATGTACATTATGTCAACGTTGATCGAAGCCTCATCCCGCCTTTTGTACATAACCTTGCAGCGAAGAGTTCCAAATTCATTCCCACCTCACGGACTCATTGTGTACAGCATGCCCTCAAATCCTTTCAATCATTTTTGCGTCCGGTCCGATTGTCATGCTATTTCCAACATGATGCTCAACAGCGACATCGAGTTCAATCGCGTACTTGTCTGTCAAACAAAACTTGGGAGCCACCACTCACAGCATGTGTGAAATCCGATTTGCAGGCCTACGAGTTTCTCACAGCGAAGGAGTTTGTGAAGCAATGGCCCGAACATCGACAGTACAGTACTAACATGACTCTTTTGGACCGCAAAGCTTTGAGATGGTTGCGAGAACATAAGCTTTCATACAAGATTGTGGACACCGACAAGAACCTCGGCAATGCTATAGTATGCAGTCGTTGGTTGGATGGTCAGTGTAGAAAATGGCTCAGGAAATCGATGCAAGTGGTTCCGCGCAATGTTTTCTATGACAGGTTGCAGCTTGCTAAGAGCCGACTTTCACAGATCACCTCGCAAGCTTCAGCAGCACAAGCTATTTCTCGACAACAGGCGCGCTTTCTCGTGGACAATCTGAATTACACAGCGCTCCGAGGTTCAGAGTCAACGTGAAGATCCACAAAAGTCCTATCGATTCCAGACCGATTTGCAACAATGCCAAATTCTGCTTATGCAACGCTGGCATCTTCTTAGGCGTTTATTTGCAACCGATTGTGCAAAAGTGCAAACACGTCATAGCTGCAAGTACACATGTCGTCAACTGGGCCGACAGTTACAAGCCTGCCTGTGACGATATGTTCGTGTCTTTTGACATCAAAGCACTTTATCCCAGTCTGCAAATTTGGCCGATGGAACACAGTCCGAAGTCTTTGGATGTGTATACAGATGTGTCAGCCAGCATTTGGCGCCACTATCAGCACAATCCATGCCTCGCGATCCTACTGGATTCACTCTTGCATTGTATATTGCAAAACCAGTACGTGGAATATGACGGTGAGTTCTACGACGCCAAGCAAGGACTTAACACAGGTCTGCACGCAGCCAGTGAAATTGCCAACGTGTACCTCAACGCCTCCTGATGGACGAATTATGTTCCTGTTGTAAGCAGTATTTCCGCTACATCGACGACGGCCTGCTGTGTGTTGCTTCGACCATGACGTCATCTTCGTCGATTTCGGATGCTCCTCAACACATGGAACCCCAGTATCAGTACTGAGCCGATTTGTCTTTCTACCACTACAAATTTCTTGGACTTGAACCTCGAAATCCTGGATGCTGGAAGTCCGACGGCTGAAGTACGATACCAAACATTCCGAAAACCATTGAACATCTATGGGTACCTGCCGACAAACAGTTCTCATCATCCGACTGTGTTTGACTCCATTGTCAGAACTGAAGCGGTTCGTTTATTACGTACCAACAAGTACAAGGACACTTATGCTGCCCAGCTCAGTTTCTTTGCAGACAAATTGGTCAGACGCGGCTATTCCCGACTAACAGTGGATCGCATTCTTTGCAAGTACCCGTTCAGTTTCAAGGCCAACGTCCTCAACTACAAGCCGCGCAAAAGCTGCACGACGTTCAGGAAATGTGTCATGAAGTGGCAATTTTCTAAGAGTATGCCCAGTGTGCCAATCAAGCCCTGATGCACATGGGCATAATTTCTACTACTCGAAGGCCGTTTGTGGAGGGAAGGTGGGGGCCTTTGTTTTAAAACAATCCGAGACATGTTCGCATGCACGTAGTGCATGCGTTTGTGAACTATGGCGACCGACTGTATGTGTAAGGAAGCGGCACAGCACAATGCACACTTTTTCGGCACGAGGTTCGACAAGCCAGTCAGGCGAAAGCGCTCACCGCAGTAAAAATCTTGATGGTGAGTGTGCTGTAGTTGCCTCTCTTTTCTCGGGGTTGAGTGCTTTACAAAAGCGCGGGCTTCGCTGAAAGCTGTGTGCAAAAGGCAGAACGAGCCCGAAGCTCCAGAGCCCTAAACTTCCGGAGCTTGCACGGCTCTGCCCGCCCGTCTCAGGAGGCCGCCGCCAAAGCTCGCCGTTGTGTTCGGAGCCAGCGGAGTCGAAGAGGACGTGAACAAAACAGTTGCAAGCGCTGTAAGGCCACGCGACGATATGACAGGACCACGACGATTACGATATGCAGGCCTCCTGCAGAAACTTAGAGAATCCAACCAGTTGTTTGTCTTTTTGGTCCTGGTAGATGTGCTAGGTTTCCTTGCCTCAGCGCGGATTCGCGTGTGGCCTCTCTCTGAATGTCGCCGTGGCCATGGTCCTCGTGCACCTCAGGCGTCGCTTCTCCGTCCCGTTGGTGTCAAGTTTTGTGGCGTTCGGAGTGGTTCTCCCTTTGTAGCAGCCGGCGCTTCCTCCCTTTTCCTCCTCTCCTCGGTGCAGGTCTGCCGGCCTTCTGAGCGGACGCTCGCTGTCGTCCTGGCAGCGCGAGCTGCAAGGGACCCGGTCGTTCCCGGCCCCGGACGGCGCTGGTGCTCGTGCCATCTCGTGCAGGCTTTGGACTCAGTGGCTGGTGGAGCTCCATGGCCGCGAAAGCTCGATGGCTCTTCTGCAAGAGCGAGGCAGAGGGCGTGCGGGGCGCGGGTCAGCGGGTCGCGCGGGTCGCGCGGGTCGCGCGGGCCTCTTGGATCTGATCCTGTGCATTGTCGTCGAAGGTCTGGCCTCGCAGCTTGAGCTGCTGTGCGAGGTGGCGAAAGAAAGACCCAGAGACGCCGAGCTCGTGCCCTTGATGCCGTGAGCAATTGACCAGCTTGATTATGCATCTTCGCAGCCGCTTTAATTCAGTGCACTTCGTCGAGAATACGTCCTCAGCCCGCAGCTTACCCTGCCACCGGGAGCACAAGTGTTAGTCGGGAAGCCGAACCTTGTCTTGTTTTTAGCAGTTTAGTCTCCTTCCGATGCTGCGCAACTCAGACTTCTGGGAAAAAGAAGGCTAGATTAGATCATGCACCGGCTGTCATGACAGCCAGCCGCCATGGCGAAAGCGTTGTTGGCATCCATTCTGATCGATGTTCCGTCGGCTTCAGGACACTAGTTCACTATTTTAGCTAGTGAAAACATAGCAGTGTTTCTTGCCGATTGTCTGGACTTCACTCGGCGACTTCCTGCAGAGACTTCCGACAACTGCCCACCATCATGGGTGCCATTGTTCCACTCGTGCTGGAAGTTTTTGTCTGTGCATCTGTCACGGCTCCTATTCAGGATGCTGCTGTGGAGCACAAACCTCAGATTCAGTGCATCGTTGTAGCAGTCCGGTAGCAGACTGTCAATGCACATGCTTCCATACGGAGTGGATCCATTCCTGTAATCCCGGCAGTCGAGGTGTGGACGCGAGAGTTCTGGCAAGATGGAAACGCAACCGACAAAGAGAGGGAAAGTTTGTTTGAGGACGGCGCCTTAGATGCTTAGATCCAGTGTGAGGCTGAACAGTCTCCCCCCGAAGTGCCCAGGCGAGTCTCAGACCTTTCAAAAACAGGCGGGGGTACACTGCAATGCAGCTGAGCTTCAGACGCTGCTCCCTGGGTGTGCAGGGGCTCAGCAGCTCTGATGCAAAAGAGGCCGGGATCAGGCTTAGAAACTCATGTGCCCAGTGACCCATGCCGTGCCTTTTGGCTGGGATGGATCCTTGAAGGCTGTTAAGCTACGAGTGCCCATACGGGCAAGCATTGCTACTGGGTTGCACTGTGTTCTTACTGAGGGTGGACGGTAGCGCTGAGACCTTTTCGAGGCCACTCGATGTAACTTGGCCAGCTGTCCCTGAAGAGCTCACAGACATGGTGGAGCCCTTTACCATCCTCAAGTTCTTTGCGGTGGAGGGGCCCCCAGCCCTTGCGATATCCCAAACCTCTTTCCTGCATCCTGATGCCCTGCTGCGTGGGAGGTCTACGCGTACTTGCCCTGGGTTCCGGTTCCTCGGCTGCAGTAAGAGTTCTCACCGCCCGATACCGCAACTGCACCTTCTTGTCTGCATAGTCCAGAATGCTCCGGCTTCCGCAGCTGCTTTGGATCATGCACCTGAAATAAATCATGTGCTAGCGAGGCACAAGATATAGATATAGACGTACACGACCTGTGGGAACGAAGCACAGCCCAGACATCAAGACCAGACTCGGCTTGGCCCATGAAGTGCAGCCTCCGGCCAGTTGAATGTCGCAGACTGTGGCTGCGCTGCCTGGTCGTGTTGAGTGCTACCTTCATGTGCAGTTTGGCTGGGCACGGATTCTGCAGAACCTGGGCGCAGAGACGCAGCGTCGAGCAGAAATCGCACGATTTTCGCATCATCTCCAATGCCAAAGGGTGCCTTCTTGGCATTGATCATTGGACATCAATGACTTTCCATCTGTCCGTCCGTCCGTCTAGCTTTCCACTTGCACGTCTGTTGTCTGTCTGAGATTCTCGTGAGGGGTGGATGAGGCTGCAGTAGGTATGTAAATGCGACAGTATGTTGATCTAGGTATTTATTTGTGATTGTTTGCTAGTCTCGTCGAGTCGAGTAGCCCGAGTCCAGTCCAGTCTTGTGTTGTCTTGCACTGCTCTGCGATGCGCTGCGATGCACTGCAGTGTACTGCAGTGTAATGCAATGTATTGCAGTGTAGCGCATTGTATCTCATTTTATTGTATGTATATATTATATCAACATGGTTTGTGGTACGCTTGCATGGATGCATGGACATACATGCAGGTAAGTATGTAAGAGTATGTAGGAGTATGTAAGAGTATGTAAGAGTACAGTATGTAAGAGTATGTAAGAGTATGTAAGAGTATGTAAGAGTATGTAAGGTATGTAAGAGTATGTCAGAGTATGTCAGAGTATGCAAGAATATGTAAGAGTATGTAAGGTTGTGTAAGAGTATGTAAGACTATGTAGGTATGTAAGTAAGTAAGTTTGTATGTATGTATGTATGTATGTATGCATGCATGTCTGCAAATGCGCCTGCATGCCACCAAAACAGGAAACACTCCGTGCATAAGAGGTTTATTCAGGACGAACACCGTCAGGTGTTTGCAAGTTTTCACCAGCGAAGCTGATTGCGCCGGCGCTCAATCGAGAGCAATTTCAGACTGCCCCATCTCAGGATTCATCTATCACTGCTTTCCGGCTTTGGGTGTCTGTCATTTTTCATGCTCTCCAGCTGTCGGTCTTGGATGGTTGAGTCTTTCACGTCAGCATGGCGTCGTCTCGGCCGAAGTGGTTTGATTTGATGAGCGTTCAGGTTTGGAGATGAGGGGATTAGATCCCCGAAGTCGACACGCTGCCCCTGCCTCTCCGGCAAGCACTACAAGGTGTGTTGTCGCCAGATTCACAAGGACAGCCACAGAATGGCGCAGCTAAAGCCTCTCACTTGGGCGGTGTTATTTAGCACACGTCTCGAGGATTTGACCGCAGCCGACACGCCTGAAAAGATGGCGAGAGCAAGGTTTTCTGCTCTTGCCATGAAGAAATACGACTTTTTGATAGTGCCTCGGAATGATTGGCCAGAGTGGGGCGGGCGGATGCCCCCAACCCCCCGAGTTTCCGATGGTGTTACCGCATGGGCAGCAGGATTTAGATCTGCCCTCTTGCAAGATCGAGGACACGACCCACTCGACGCACGTGGACTTTCAGGAGATGCGGCCCCCGGCCTGCAGTTGATTCAGGTTGTCATCTGTTTCAGCTTCGACTGCCAGGAGGATAGACAAGCTTGGAAGAAGCAGATTGTGCGCAACAATCGGGGATTTCGGTACATTGGCTTGAATGTGACCGCGTCCGAGCAGCGCGAGGAGGACTCCATGGCATCACGAGATCCCAGGACCTTGAATTTGCGCGAGCAACATGAAGGACCTTTATGCCGTGACCATAGAAGCTGCTGCAGAGCCTGAGAAGGTTTCCGATGTTCCCAAGGCCAGACAGGGCAGGACCGGCAGGAATGCGCACATGATGTAGGGACGTACAGCTCGAATCGGGATAGTGCGAGGTGCTTCTTCTCCAAGAATGCTCCGTGTACCGGCGTGAAGGGGAGACCTGGAAGTATGTGGCAGCGGAGGGCTTGAAAAGGGAGGCCGACTGACTGCAAGGCGCAGCGGAAAGCAGCGCGGCAGTGCGGTTTTCTGCCGGCAGGTCGTGGAAGGGGCCGGATCCGCCCAGCAACTCGCGGGCCTTCCGGGCGGCTGAGAATCTGAGACGGAACCTTTCCTGGCGCAAATTCCTTACCGAAACCCCCGGTAGCTCTGTGGAACAGAGCTGCTCACCTCTGCATTGCATACCTCCGTAAGCCGCGAGCGAAATGCCGGGAGCTCTTGACTCTTGATCTTGGCCTCGTGCTAGGTCCTAGGTCCTAGGTTGATCCAGGAACCTTTTTTGTCAGAATCCCGAGCACTAAGGTGTTCTTTGTGATAGCTGATTTCTGCATCTGTCGTGGCACACGCCATGGGCTCAGATCACCACGTGGCCAGAGCCAAGTGCGCATGTGGGCCAAGCTCCGAGGACAGCTCTGGATCTTGCTATGGCTAGGGCTCCTGATCAGCATCAACGAGGCCCGGCCTAAGGCCCTGCTGGCCGGAGCCTGACACACTTTGGGCGTAGGTGGTGGTGAAAAAGTGTTTCGCCGAACCTCGTCCTGGCAGTTGCAGACTTGGATCAAGGGCAGCCAAGGGCGGGGGCGGGGGCTGGAGAAGAGCTTTCGGGAGCTCAGGCCGGCTGGAGCTGCGAGGAGAGCACGGCCGGCTGCAAGGTTCCTGCATAATGACATGCGGGATGCCTTCCAGTCATTCGGCGCCTTGGCGAAAATCGGGGCCGTCCAACTTGCATGCCCCTGTCATCCCTGTCGTGCCGAGGCAATAGCCATGGGCTGGTTCACCCTGCCATGGGCCTTTGGAAAGTGTCTCAATTGCGGGAGGGTCTTTGGGGTGGTCAAAGGTCGATCCTCGACGCGACCGTCCGGACCCACCTTGGCCACTCGACTCGCAGAAGAGCTTCGTCGTAAGATCGCTTGATGACTGTCAGAGGCACCTCACGACAAGCTACAGTGACAGGCGGGCGCCGGACCCCCAGCGCCGCTTTCCCTTTTTTTGCCATGCTGCCATCAGCTGCGGCCATCAGGTATCACACATACTCAATCGATCCTAATGGCAGAGCAAAAGAAAATTGTGCATTTCATGAAGACCCTTGGCTGATTTCAGCCTGTCGCTTTTGTGGAAACTGCGCGCTGGGCTAGGCGATGCTACGCTCGATTTCAGGTCCCCACTCGACATTACAAGTAGGCCTTTCATTCACAGTATTTCACAATCGCAACGAACATCAACCTCACATAAAAGCGGTCGGCTTCATGAGCCCTGAAGAAACTCCGAAAGGGTGTGCCAGGGCAGAGTTCGTCTGTGTATGCTTCACCCGGTACACTGAATCTGAACCTCTATCCTTCAGTTGCGAAGATGGGTTATGATGGATTGATGCATCCGTCTCAAGCCTCTTTCCTGTGTTTTTTCTTTTGCATCTCGTTGTCTTCAGCTCTCGTTTAGCTACTTGTACGCATCTAGAAGAGCCTCACCCGAGAGGATGCCAGTGCGTGCAGGATGCTGGTTCCTGTGCTGTTGCACACCTTACACGTACCTCCTTAATGCTGTAAGTAGCAACCGATGCTTGTGCGAAAGCCAAGGAACTTCTGTAACTTGGCATGCAGATGTGTAGTATTTTCGCAACTTTGGGAGGATAGAGCGAGCGGCAACACCGACATCCAAGGTCTTGTTCCTTGGGTCAAGAAAGATGTACTGAACGTGCGAGAGTTGATCTCATTTGCACCTTGACAGCAGCTGGGTCGCCAAAGCTTCTGCGGGCTTGGGCATCGTCACACAGGTACAGAAGGTATGCCTCTCTGACGATTGTAGTACAAACAGCAATGAATGTGGTGATCCACTCTTGTGCATACTGCATATCGAGAACACCTCCGCGAATCGGAGGCCGCTCCTCCGAATTGTTCGCAGATGCAATGGGCCATGTAGGCTTTTTCTGTGTGCCGAGTGTCTGACAAGCAATGGGGCCCTCGAAGGGGTTCAGTGGTGACAGTCATGCAACAACGACGATATTTTTGGCTTTCTCGCACACTCTTGAGCACCGAGGACCAGATCGGGGCCCGCTAAGAACTCCAGCTGATGCCCATGATGCTGGTCGTTTCCGGGGTCTAGGCATCGCGACAAAAATTACGAGGTCACGGACCCTTCCAAGCAGCGGGGGCTGCCAAGGGCCACCAGCTGATGCTCATGACGATCGCCGTCAGATGAGCACCAAGCGAAAGGCTCCATACCATCACATCTGTGAATCGAGCAAAAACCGCAGTATTTTCAGCGTTTTCATGCTGTTGAAACCGGGGGGCCGGATACATTGCTTAGAAAGGGTCGGCGGCATTGGTTAGGGATTCCCGTTAAAATGAAGAATCCCCATCGATAGGATCTGACTAGCCATGTTCTTGGTCCGGCGAGTGGTTTCGCCGCCCTTCTATGGGGGTGGCACAGTGTGAGAGAAAGGGCGGGCAGTTGAGATTTCGAAGCTCCTGTGCCTCAACTCCGAAGCATTTCGAAAACAAGTTCCTTTTTCGGGAGCCCTGACACTTTGAGGCTTTGAGGCTCTAGAACCTCTAGCGGACTCTAGCGCCCGAGACCTGCAAGCTGGAAGCTCCTGCCCAAGTCGGGGAGGTCGGGTGCCCTGTGCCCCGGCCCGGCGAAGCTGCAGCTTTGAAGAAAAACTCCGGGGCCCGGCCTGGGCTGGGACCAGGGCACTTGGGACCAGGTCTTGCAAGGGGGCGGACATGTACTCGAGAGTCTCGAGATGTCTCGAGTCTCGAGTGTCATGTGATGCTGAAAGCCGAGGGCCTCTTCTGGTTCTTCCTCATGGTGCCGGCTCCCAGGGCGACTCTGCCGTGCATTCATGCGCGGTAGCGACATCCTTGCAGGTGCCTGTTCCCTTCATGAGAGTGGTCCTATGTGACCATACTCCAAACCAGGCACCGGAGAACGCAGAGCCGAACGCACCAGGCTTCCAAAAGATCTGCGCCGAGGTGGCCGTGGGCTCCACCTTGGGCCTGGTCCTGGCTGTGCTCTGGTGGCGTGCCGTGCGGGTGCTCCAGCGGAGGCAGGGCAACGGAGCAGAGAGCTGAGCCTTGGCCTGCGACGGCGCCTTTTGGGAGGTTCCGAAACCTGGAAGGCCGGCAGATCTGCTACGGGCTGCTCTGCACCAGCCTCGGGAACGCGGGACGACACCGCCACACCGCTACTGCAGCGGGGCCTGGCGGGCCGAGGGCATGACTATTTCCTCCCGGTGCCCGAACACGAGGAGATACTGCGCAGGCAAAGAGAAGCTGCAATCTGCTGAGGATATTATACCTTCACTTTGTGTGTGAGGCAGCAGCAGCTTGAACTGGGCCAGACACGTCAGCCTCCTTTGCGCACATTCTGAAAAGAAGTCGTTACGCGTGCTGTGTGTGGTGCGCACATCTTCTTCACGAGTTGATTGGATAGTCGAGAAGCTGCATGTCGCATCTGCGCTGCTCGATCAGGGGGAGGCACGGGACAGCCGCGCAAGGTGTTCAATGTCACGTTTGAGCACAGTGCCATGTTATGCCACAGAAAATCTCGCGAACCGTAAGGGCGACATTTATCGAGCCACGGAATGACAATCCCGGTAAGCCTGGACACTCGCGCAAGGCAAACTACAGACAAGAGTCCACGTGCTTGTAGAGCAATTGGTTTTGTAACCAATCATATCATATCGCTCATCTTTTTCGCTGCGATAGTCCTTCTTGCAGCAACAGGTCAGCATCTCATCACATACTTTCAAATCTCTTGTGGATCCTCACTCCCGCTATGACCGGAATGGAGCGGTCCTCGATTGAGCACACGATACACAGCTTACAGAAGGCCTGGCATCTCCGTGCAAAACAGTGGCATACTGGTAGCATCATTGTGGATCCGTCGTGGACTCTGTCGCTCCCGTTGGTCCAGTGCAAATCATGCATCATCGATGTTTACGCATGGAATCTGCACATTACAGATTGAGATTGATAACTGTTTGGGAGTTGTGTGCAGTAGCAAGGCCAGGTATGAAAGAGTGGAGAGCGCAAGAACATTTGCAATTATATGTGGCCGTGATTTCTTTTCACAGTGGCAAAGCCCCGCAGCGAAGATCCCGGAATCCCGACGGCTTCCGTCAGGGCAGTTGTGTCTATATAAGTCCGAATGGTATCAGCAAAGGCAGAGATAGCTGAAGTTTCGCAGTCCTGTAGATCGGATTCCCAAGATCAGATGCAGGCCAGATCACGATTCACACAACAGCCATGCCTTCGTCGCCCTGCTGTCTGTGTCATCAGGACATCGAGTCGAAAGCTACCACCATCAAGCACCTTCAATCCGCCCTTGACGCAAAGTCCCAGACGATCAACATTTTGCCCCCTGGCTGAATGGTACGCAGGACGTTGCCGAGACAGATCGCAAGCGCTCTCAGGTCAAAGGCCAATAAGAACCAAAACAAAGATGGAGGAGGGTCGCTTGAGACGTACATTGAAGAGGCCAGTGCTCGAGACCAATCCTTTTGTTTTGTTCAGGTCCTCAACGACTTTGCACCAAGTTTCCGCAAGGTCGCCGAAGAAATGTGCAAGAGCAAGCTTGCGGCAAAGGACAACGAGGCGCTTGGTTGGACTGGGTGGGTCAATCCAAGCCCCGAGCCGAAACCCCGTGCCAGGTGAACCGCTTGATGGAGCTACTCCATGACCTGGAGGAGCGCCAAAGCACGCAAAGTGGTTCGCAGCCCAGTAAGGCCGAGGCTCAGCGATTGGAAGAAGAGCTGGAAGAGCTGCGCCGCAGCAATGCATCAGCCTTGGCCACAGTTCGGGAGCAAAACGAGGCGCTATCGGAGCAAGTGAACACGTTGAAGGAACAGGCACAGCAGAGCGCCAGCCAGCTGAGCCAGTTCCGAGAGTACCAGTCCAAAGCCTTCGAGCTCAAATCCGCCAATGACGCTCTCAACGAACAGTTGGATGCCGTCAACGAGGAGATCCAGCAAATGCAGGCCGAACACAAAGAAGAGCTCGACCAGCTTCAAAAGGAACTCTCGACTCTGCAAAGCGACAGACAGGCACACCACCAGGCAGTGGCGGCTCAGATTGACTCCAAAGTAAAAGCAATACGACTTTCTTTAGAGAGTGAGAAGCAAAGTTTGGAGCAGCAGCTTGAGGATGCGAGGGAGAATGCACGTGTCCAGCTTCAAGCTGTGTCATCCGAGCGAGACCACTTGCAACTGCGATTGCACGCGCAGGAGGTCGAAGTTCAGGCCTTGAGGGACGCAGTGGGCTCGGTTCCCGAGGAGAAGCAGTCCGAGGAACAGGCTGAGTCCGAGCCACGAGTCGTGCAAGCTCAGCAAGTCGAAAGAGCCAAAGCCTTGCGAGAGCAGAGCCAGTTTGCTTTCGATGAGATGACCAGGCATCTGGCAGAGATTCGAGAAGCAGGAGAGACTGAGCGCAAGCGCTTGCAAGCAGATCTCGACCAGCAGCTGAAGCAACGCGCCGCGGCTTTGCTGGAGGTGCAGAATGAGAGGGACAGCCTGCAGACACAGGCCGAAGCACTCGAGCAGGCCAACAAGGCTGTGTCTTTGCAGCGGGACGAGATTGCCAGACAGCTGCGCGAGAAGGAACGGATCAATCAGGAGCTTGCCGATGAGCTGGAGGAGCAACGGGAGCAATTCAGGACAAATCAACAAAGATACGGCGTCTTGTCGCTCGTCCACAGCCTGCAGCGCAGCACCGTTTTGCCTGCCTTCTCACTTCTGCGCAGAGCGCTCCCGCCTCAGCAGGGGCCGGCCCCGGAGGAGGCAGAGGCCTCTTTCAGCGACGCGGAGTCGGATGATTCCTACGGTTTGGATGATCGCGGCCAGCAGGAGTTCGCACAACTGATGAAGGACAACACATTTGAATCCCTCTTCGTTGGAGCGGACAGGGTCAGCGAAGATGCTACTGCTGTCACTGGTGAGTTGCAAGAGCACATGACCAACATCGTGACTTCCCTAGAACTCTTTCCGCAGATGCATACCGGTCTCATGCAGGAGCTAGACAAGAGGGGTTTTGGAAGAGAGCTGCGGAAGTTTCTGCTTCTCATGCAGAGGGCCATGGGACGCTCGGTCCGCATGGCCAGCACGATGGCTGAGCTTACTGATAAGCATGCGAATGTGAACGTGCGACTGAAGAACTTGCTTGGCAGCAAGAAGCTGGAGTGGCATATGAAGAGCTTGCGCATCTCCGGGCAACATGAAGTGCTTCTGCGCTTCCAGAGGAACCAAACAAAAGCTCTAAAGGCCGACTTGGACGATGTGCTCGAGCAGCTCGGGGATCAATGTGAGCAGAATCGCAAGGTGAAGCAAGAGCTCGAAGATGCCCGTCAACAGCTGGAAGCCTCGAAAGGAACTCAGGAGGAGGAGCTCCGCATTCAGCTGGAAGCTTCGAAGGACAGCGAAGCCAGGCTGCGTAGTCAGTCCCTGGAGCAAGACCTGCACTTGCGAGAAGTTCGAGAACAGCTCGACGCAGCCCAAAAGCAAATCCAGAGCCTGGAAGCATTGCAGAACGAAGGAGCCGACCGAGACGGAGCTAAGGGACCGCGGCAAACGGAGCAAAGCTCGGAAGCCTCAGGTCCAGGCCCCGGTCCTCCCCAAAGCCAAGAGGATGCGGATTCCGTGGCGGAGCCTGCTGTTGCTGTTAGTGCCAGTGCTGCTAGCGGCAAGGGCCAGAAGGGGAAGAAGGGACCCCCCAAGAAGGGTCCACCCATGCCTCAAGGCGAGTCTGAACCAAGCGCGGTTCCCACTCCCACGCCAGAGGATTCCACGGTTGCCGAGGATGCGACACCGGCGCCCAAAGGAAAAGGAAAAGGGAAGAAAGGTCCAGGTCCGCCTCCGCCCAAAGCCTCGCAAGAGGCCTCCGAAGAGCCTGATGAGCCTAGCGCGACGGAGGACGCACCCCCGAAGGCAAAAGGAAAGGGGAAGAAAGGTCCTGGCCCGCCTCCTGCGAAGGCCTCGCCAGAGACCGTAGCCGAAGAGCCCAGCGTGACAGAGGAGGCACTTCCGCAGCAGGCGAGTGCAGTGCCGAGCAAGGGCAAGGGCAAAAAAGGTCCACCGATGCCGCCTGGAAAAGGAGCCGGACCTGCCGGACCCGCACCAGGGCCAAGCTCCGGCGAGGAGAAGCAGAGTGCGGAGGGCGTCGAAGGCGCAGTTACCCCGAAGAAGGGAGGGGGAGGCAAGCCTGCTCCGCCGAAGGGAGGGAAAGGAAAGGCCGCCGGCAAGGGCAAGACTGCGTTGCCCGATGTTGATCCTGGTCCGGAGCCTCCCAAGCACCTCGTTGGGAAGAAGTTTCATTGGACGAACGTCGTGGGCACTCGCTTTGCTGGTTCCATGTTCCAGCAGATTGTGGAGAGCCTCAACTCGAACAAGACGGAACATGTTGAAGCAGAGCCCGATGATAAGGCAGAGACGAAGCAGGAGCCAGAGAGAAAGCCAAAGATGCACACTCTGCTCGAGAAGCTGACCGGCACCTTTTTCAAGAGTAAGGAGGAGCCGCCAGATGCTGCGGGGAAGGATCAAAAAGAGGCCAGGAAGAAGACCGTGGCACAGTGCTTGCCTCCCAAGAAGAGCCAAGCTGTGGAGATTTTCCTGAATGGCTGCGGGGTAAATATCGATCACGTGCGGAGATGTGTTTTGGATCTCGACGCCTCTGAGAGGGCTTTGAACGTGATGTCCTGAGATTCCATGTGCGCATACGGTATAAGGTGGCTACTAGTGTGGGAGTCCTGATATTCTCGAGTTTACTTCCGGTCTCATCGTATGAGGTTGCTTGGCTCCGATTCGCTGAGGCTGAGAACTTATCGAAGGTGATCGAGCTGTACCCCAAGGGCGATGAGCTCCAAGAGCTGATGGATTTCAAGAAGGACAATGATCCCACGGTGCTGCCTTGGGCTCGCGCCGAGGAGTTTCTGATCCAGCTTATGGATATCTCTGACTTCAAGGTGAGGGCCGAGTGCTGCCTGACACGGGGTATGTTCGCCTCTGAGTGCGACGAGGTGGAACGGGATCTTGCGACACTGCACGCAGCTCTGACCGATACATGCAAATGCGAGAATCTGCGCAAGATCTTCACGGTCATCATGCAAATTGGCAACTACCTGAACCACGGTACAAACAAAGGTGCCCAGCGAGGGTTCACTTTGGACACACTACCTCTGCTCAGCCGAGTGGAAGGGTTTGAGGGCAAGGCATATTCACTTCTCCGTTTCATTATGGACGAAGTCGATGTCGATGTCAAGGCAGGAGCGATGCTGGAGCTGAAGTTCTGTGAAGAAGCTTCAAAGTTGGACTTTGACGAATCTGTGCGACGCCTCTCCGAAATGCAGAAGCAGCTCGCCATCCTGGAAGAAGCTCTTGGTCCTCCAGGCGACCTGGATGCTAGGAGTCAGTATGCTGTCCCTATCATGGAAACACATGTTGAGTTCCTTCACAAGAACCCAGGTGATGGAGAAGGCGAGGGCAAGGAGAAGCCGAGCAGGTTTGGCGAACACTTCGAAGCCGAGATGCGATCGTTCCTCACAGATGCGAAGCTCCGTGTTTCCAAGTCGCAGCAGCAGTCCGATGAGGCGCCCTGGGAAGTTCTCGATGGTTTATGGAAGGGTTCGGGTTGCTGCTACACTCCGACCACAGTCACAGCAACGTCAGGCTCCTTAACAGAGCTGAGATTTCTCCAAGGGCCTCAACAGTGCTAACCGCTTTGGCCAAGCAGACCAAAAACGCAATGGCTTCTGACGTGGGGGCGGGGGGGGGGGGGGGGNNGGAGGTGGGTAGACTGAGTGACAGAAGGACCAGAGAGGACCAGAGCTTCCGCGATAACTCTTGCGAGTCTCCAGCAAGAGTGCCACGGTAGAGGCAGCAAAGCAAGAGGTGAAGCGGATAGCTGGATGCGAGACTCCGAAAGGCTCATAGACTGTTGCAAGGTCCAGGAGCTCAGCAAGACCTGTTGCGACCTGTTTGCCGAGAAGCCACGAACACCTGCGCCGGAGACTCTCGGCAAGTTGGCAGCCTTTCGCAAGGACGGACTGCGCGAGAAACAACGCAGGTCGCTGCAATGGTTGTTGGCCCCTATAGCTATCCTTCTCTGCGTACCCTTGTCTTGTAGGACACGGGATCAGAACCGATTGCTCAACCGACCAAGCTTGTACAACCAACACGCATTCTTGACCAGCCAACACCGCCGATTGCACAACCAGAACAGACCGA
>CAJNDV010031510.1:25838-38625 GCA_905221635.1 Symbiodinium sp. CCMP2456
GTTTAGGGTCTTAGGGGTTTAGGGGCGCTACCAAGTATTGCGGTTTTGCCGATGGTTTCAGACTCAGAGAGTACTTGCAAGGCCTGCCTTGCCAGCTGCTCCTTCGGCGCAGGCTTTGTCATCGGGGACTCCCATCACACTCAAACTTGCGGGACCTGAGATGCACGGTTTAGGGTTTAGGGTCAACCCTCGGGCTATGCAGGCACCCGGAAGCAGCCAGTTAGAATCATGTCGCCAGGGTCCGCCGGCTGGCATGAAGAACTCGTCTTCATGGCCTTTCCAAGAGGCACTCGCACGCGCGGACCAGCGAATCTCCGGTATCGACCGTCGGGACCCAACCCTAAACCCTAAACCCTAAACCCCTAAACCCCTAAACCCTAAACCCTAAACCCTTAAAACCATAAAAACCCTAAACCCTCAACCCCCAGCCTGACTCCTGTGGACTAGCTCCAGCACGTGCTTCTCTGATCGAGGCCGCCACCATCGGGAAGAGTCCCTGTGGCAGCACCGGATCTCCATTTCACAGTGTCTGAAACCAGGAAAGGGGCAGTTTTCAACATCAGGGTCCCTTTTATAGGGTCCTTTTTGTAAGGATGCCGTACTATATTTGAGACCTAAAGAGGGACCCTAGTTTAGAAACTACCCCTGTGGATGGAAGCATGAATGTAAAGCACAAGTGCACACTGTGTGAAACCAGGCTCATGAAGAGACCAGGACCTACAGTCACCTCTGGTCACGGTCTGGCCTGAAGGTTGGTGCTGTCTCAACTTGCCTGCCAGACGTGCATGGGCATACTTTCCTAACAAGCCCCGTGGTTGACGGTTCACGGTTGAAGATTTCAAGTCTACAAAAGCTTTTACAGTTCAAAATGCCGGTGCTGGCCACTTTTACACAGAAAAGGGTCATGAGGCGACCCCTAAACCCTAAACCCCAAAACCCTAAACCCCAAAACCCTAAACCCCAAAACCCTAAACCCTAAACCCTTGTTTGCCGTTACCTCTGCTACGTACCAGAGCCAGGCATCTTGCGGACACGGTGCACTGCCAGGATGGATCCGGATTGGTCAGATGACTGCACAAATATCCTAAGAAAGGCGAGAGCAAGGAGCGATAGTCTGCTAGTTGCTCTACCAAGTTCTTAATCTGACAGTTTTGTGCTTTCGTTGTGAAGTTGTTGGTAGTTTTTGCGGTTCTTATCTTACTGATCTCATTGCTGTTACTATCTTGCCTCTTAGTCTTCCGTACAGCTCATACTACTAATTCGTGTGAGGTTTGGGATGCCTGGGCCAGATCGATGACGTTTTTGCATCCGAAACCTGAGGCTAAAACCCACTCGGGAGTTTCCGAAAATGAGGGGTACCTTATTTGGGGATCCTTATGATAAGGATCCTACTATTTAGGGTGCTATATTGGGGTCCCCTGTTTTCGGAAACCCACTCACATGCGGACCAGCTTCACATGAGAATGCCCATCAAGAGGCGGCCGGGCCATCCCTAAACGGAAGCTCCCTGAATTGCAGGGCGGGCACGACCTCGCTGCGAGACTTCTTGTCTCAGTGGCTGCGGGCGAGCGAACATGGAAGCTGCAAGTTCCAGCAAACTCGCGGCTGCCACAGTTAGGGCTTAGGGTGGTTTAGGGTTCAGGGCTTAGGGTGGTTTAGGGTTTAGGGTTTGCGGTTCGGGCTTAGGGCTTAGGGTTTGTTCTTCTCCTGCGAACATCCTTATTCCTGGCGACCTGTTTTTTAGCACTCGCTGCCACCACCTACTTTCTGTATTGGCCGAAGTTTCAATGCTCATGAATAGTAAGGGACGCACACATCAGTGAGCTCGAAGGACTCGGCATCAGCAAAATCACGGCAGCGCAGTTTTCGCTGGTCCTGGTGGCAGCTTGTTGGGCGATGGAGGCCAAGAACAAGGCCTTCGTGCAGGACGGCCGTGAAACTCTCTCTGCGTACTCGGCGCTTGGCCGTTACATGGAGATCTGGCATCTCATGCTCGCACACAAATGAGTTTACACCCTCTGGAGTGCGACATCATGACAAGCAAGAACACGATCAACGTCTGTTGCTATGTACAACATACTATATTAACTATACCATACCGTAGTATACTAAAACAAATTATGATATACTATAACGCGTTCTTCTATACTAGAATCGAAGATATACCAGTTTATACTATTTTCTATGCCTTTTTGACAAAGGCTCCTGGAGCCATTCGCGTGCACGGTGCACAAGAACTATATCGGATTCTTCTGAGCTCGGAGGTGCCAAGGCCACACCGAGAGCATGCCGGTAGACCTGCGAAAAAGAGCGGAAGGCAACGAAAAGGCTCAGGGTTTAGGGTTTTCTCTTTGAGCACTCATCCCGGCCTGCTCAGCTCCCTGCAAGAACTCCTGAAATGGGGTTATAGGGTTTAGGGTTAGGGTAGTGTTCGAGGACATCAGGGGTCAAGGCTTTACTGGCTTGAGGGCGGCATGTTCTGCTCACGATGACAGCACTGTCGCTCCTCCGATGTGTTCCAATTCTGGACCACATCGAGGCCTTCTCCATTGAACTCCCCGCCATACAACCAATCGCGTAGGCGCACGAACCCAACCTCAGGAGACGCATGCCCGCGGCTCCGCCCGCAAAAGGACCAATAACGTACTAGAATTTGACATATTATACGATCATCTACTATAACATACTGTAACCTTATATTAGAAACCAAGATTATGCTATCATATACTGCTACATACTTCTACTATAGCAGCTCCAGAATCGGTCCGGTCAAGGCACGATCACGGGAGACATGGCCTGCAAGATGCGAGAGGAATGACCTCGGCCGAGCTTCATAATCTGACTCCCCATATTGCATTATAGTATATCATAGTATACTGCAGGGGATTATCAGACATCATCCCCTACTAGAGTACATTATCGTATACTATAGTATGTTGCAATATATTGCAGCAGATTACAGTCTGTTATAGTTAAAAACGTAAAATAGTGTATAGTAGTATATCACATTATAGTGCTGCGATGCTGCTTTACAGCTATCTGAACCCTTCCTGGCATGCTCAACCCCAAACCCCAGATCTGCAACCCTAAACTCTAAACCTTAAAACCCAAAGCCCTGAAATCAATACCCTAAACCCTAAACCCTAAACCGTGGAACCCTGGACAAAGGCGGAGGCTCACGGCATCGACGAAGGCGGCCGTCTGCAGGTGTTCCTCTCGAGCATCAACTCTCATGGAAAGCAGGTTCAGGGGTTTGGGGCTTAGGGTTTCCAGGTTTGGGGTGCGCTTCGGCAAAAGCTAACGTTTTCATTCCTGTCTATTACAGTATATGGAGGCCAACAAAAATAGGGAACCCTCATATAGTACCCTAAATAGTAGGACCCTTTTTATGAGGACCCCCAAAATTTTTTCGAAAACTC
Organism: Symbiodinium sp. CCMP2456; assembly: GCA_905221635.1. Classification (NCBI taxonomy): domain Eukaryota; class Dinophyceae; order Suessiales; family Symbiodiniaceae; genus Symbiodinium; species Symbiodinium sp. CCMP2456. The sequence continues at coordinate 29,258 of CAJNDV010031510.1, forward strand.
CCATATTTGCAGTCTGCGATAACTTAACTAGAGGGACTCGTAACCTGGTGGCCAGTCGAGGAGTGCGTGGCCGGTGTATCATCTTGTCGCTGGCGACGATTCCCTCCCTGCGCCAGCTCACTGCAATGTAGTATGGTCAATTATGGTGTAACTTCAGTATATGGTAGATATTGCAGTATGCTGTGGTGTATTTCTAGCACGAAAAATAAACTAGGCCCGCAATGAAGCATCGCATTATCGCACGTGCCAATGGCTCAGATCGAACTGCAGGCGAACACGTGAACTGGCGGAGTTCCTGCACTCAGTCGGCTGATATGGGCATGCAGAAGTAAAGCCCCCGAAAACAACCAACGAGCTGTTAGCCCCTAAACCCTAAACCCTAAGCCCTAAGCCCTAAACCCTAAACCCTAAACCCTAAACCCTAAATCCTAAACCCTAAACCCTAAACCCTAAACTAGCCGTCCTCGACAACATGATCGGCTCGAGTCAGCCGTCTGGCTGCCCAGTGCCATAGCCGTCGAGAACTCATTGCATGAGATTCTGAAGGTGAGTGCGAAAAGTTGGCCTAAGCTGCGGGATGGGTGTGAAAGCCTAAACCCTAAACCCTAAACCCTAAACCCTAAACCCTAAACCCTAACCCCCAAACCCTAAACCCTAAACCCAAACTGAAGACATGCTCAGCTGAGCCATGGCGAAGGACATGGAAACAGGTTCTGCCACAGCAGGACTTTCAAGGGCATCGGTTTAGGGTGTAGGGTTTAGGGCCTGCTTACAGTTCACATAGCTCCTCCAGCGCGACTCTGAGAGCAGTGAGAGTTGAGTGGCCTAAAGAGCAGAATCAAGCTGAAAACTGATCTGGCCCCAAACCCTAAACCGAAAAAACCCTAAACCCTAAACCCATGAACTTTAAAGCCCACGGATTGGCGACAGAAGCCTCAGACTCCAAAGCGCGGCAGTTGGCTCCAGAACTCTTTCTCCAACCCTTGAACCTAGACCCTACATATGGGTAGTTGTCAAAATTATGGTCCCTTCTGGGCTACCCTAAATAATAGGTGCCGTATTATAATAAGGACCCAAAAAGGGACCATAATTTTGACAACCACCCCCATCCCTAAACCCTAAATGTTCCTAAACCCAAAGCATCCTTCACCCCTTTAGCCCGAATCCTGCCTAAACCCTAAACATCCTTCAGCCCTAAACCCCAAACCTTCCTAAACTTATTCCTAAACCCTAAACATCCTTCAGACCCTGAACCCCAAACCTTCTCCTAAACCCCAAACGTCCTTCAACCCTACAGCCTACACCTGAAACCCCCTAAACCCTAAACCCTAAAACTCTGAACCCTAAACCCTAAAAGCCTAAACCCTAAACCCTAAACCCTAAAAGCCTAAAGCCTAAACCCCAAAGCCTACACTTGAAACTCCCGAACCTTCAACTCGAGGAAGCCGTGGGGGGGGCCTCCGTCTTCCCCGCTCCGCTCTCGCCCGTTATGAGCAAGGCTTGCCTGCTGAGGCGCCAGAGAGACGGGTTGAAGGGTTTGGGGCTTCATAAGGTTTAGGGTTTAGGGTTTTATAGGGTTTAGGGTTTAAGGTTTTATAAGGTTTAGGGTTTAGGGTTTAGGGCTTTATAAGGTTTAGGGTTTAGGGTTTAGGGTTTTATCAGGTTTAGAGTTTAGGGTTTAAAAGGTTTAGGGTTTACAGGGTTTGTGGGTCTAGGGTTTGTAGGGCTTTAGGGCTTTTAGGGGTTCAGGGATGTTTGGCATTTAGGGTCCAGGGAAAACTGTCCCAAAGCTTGGGACATGGCCCGGAGAGGCATGAATCTGGGAGAATAATGCGCTCATGCTCATCCGTGATGTGCGCACATGCACTGCAAAGTGCGACAGAAGCCATCCGAAGACATTTCCCCGATGCCACTGCTGAGACACAGGGATCTGATCCCAGGGATCAAACCAAAACGAGAAGAAATCAGGCTCACCTCCTTCCCGTGGCAGACAATGCTTGCTGGACCACAGCATAGAGGTGCGGAGCCTGCGGTGTGGCAACGTCTTCTGATCTCTGATCCCGATGTTTCGGTTTCTGGGAGCCAAAATCACACAGACACACCCTAAACCCTAAACCCTAAACCCTAAACCCCAAACCGTCACACAAACACTCAATATCTGCAGCTATGCCATGCTTCGTCTCCTGTGGCGGTCTGCTTGAAGAGTACCGCGCCGCCATCTCCTATGGCGAAAGCCAAGAGAAGCTCAGGCTCAGGGAGCTGGCGCGAGGAAGGTCTTCAGGCTTTACGGGTTTGGAGGGTTTAGGGTTTAGGGTTTAGGGTTTGGGGGTTGAGGGATTGTGGGCTTGGGGTTTGGGGCCTTTTCGTTTGGGATTTAAGGATTTTAGGGGTTTTGGATGGACGGGTTCAGGGGTTTGGGGTTAACGGGTTCTGCTTTCAAGGAGGCTGCAGCATATCATAATTGGCGAGGGTGTCTGATTTCGTTCCGCCATCTCAAACGCAGGCAAACAAGAAATCCCTCAAGGCACTTGATACAAAGTCGACGATCGACATAAGAACACGTATGAGGCATTGGCTGGCTGCTAGCTGGCTGTAGCTGCCGTTGTCATCTTCGACACCATAAAGTCATTCCAAACATCGTGTCTCATACTAACAGCACTAATGATAATGAGAAGCAGACGAAGCTTGAAGACAAAAGTAACAATAGTACTAATCATGTCGTTCAGAACAAGACTTGCAATGGTACTACACAACCTTAAGACTGAGACTGCTAAACTTGTAGTAATAGAGATGCTGCCAATAGCAACAAACACAGTCATAATGATGTAGGCAATAGCAACACAATACGTAATGGTAGTAATTACTGCAACGAATACCATGGCCAATCACGACAAACACAGCAATCATAACAATGATATAGGTAACAACAACAAATAAACTATGCTGGTAGTTGCAGTAAAAACGATGTAGGCAACAAGAACATCAAACTATGTTGGTAGTAACAATAAACAAAACTATACTGGTAACAAAATTTTAAACGATAATATGAAGAATCATGGGGCAGGGCCTACCTCGCCGAAGGCACCCACGTCGGAGTAGGGATTCACGGACACCAGGACATCGCCCAACCAGGTGTAGATCTGCCCCCTTTCGTACCTGGGGAATGGGGTTTATGGTTAGGGTTTAAAGTCTTGGATATAAGGTTCAGGGCTTGAGGGCTTAGGGTTTAGGGTTTAGGGTTTTGGTAGTAACGGAACCTACATGATAGCATGGCAGCAGCAGTGGTACTCATTGGTCGCTGAAGCAGTGCTACTACCAGTACCGATTACTACCAATACTAGCACTAGTGCTGGTACTAATACCAGTACTACGTACTGCTGATATAACCAGAAGGAGCAGGCGCAGCAGCAGGAGGCTTTTTGGTAGTATGTGAGAGCTCGGCCGAAGCATTTCCACTGCGAGGCTGTGCAGCCAAGATCTCTCCTTTTGCTTTCTACTTTCTGACAACTCCATGTTAGACAAGGCAATGCAGCTTTGGAACCTGCTGAGTTGCACGGCGCAGTTGGACAAGTGTCCAGATACGTATGCCTGCACTACCTTAAGGACCCTAAACTATGGCAATAATTGTATATTGCTTATGGAGGGCAATGCAGGATTTATATCATCAACCGCAGGGTGTCTCCTACATCTGATCAAAGGGATGATGACAAAGGTTACGACCATGGAAAATCCAACAGAAGCTTCCTTGTGGAAGACCCTTTATCTGTACACTTCCCAAACTGCCCCCACGCGATACTATGCTCTACCATACTATACCAGGCTAGGCAAAACTATGCTCCTCTATTGATGCTAGACCACGCTAAACCCTAAACCCTAGACCCTAAACCACCCTAAACCCCAAAAACCCTAAATATACCAGACCAGACTAGACCAGACTTTCGGACATCGCCTGGCCCATAAGCCGCGCAGAAGCTCGGAATCACTGAAGTCCTCTCGAGGGTGACGTCGGATGTTCTTTGTAGGGTTTAGGGTTTTGGGTTTAGGGTTTAGGGTTTAGGACTAGGGCTTTTTGTTTTACACCGGACCCCAAGGCTAGGGTTTAGGGCGAGGGTTGTTTTCTAAACCGGACCCTAAGGCTAGGGTTTAGGGTCCAGGGTTTTGATAAGGGCTTTTGAAGGGTCCTTTCAGGGTTGTTCTTATGATGGCTCTTCTTATGGGCTTACCGCGGCAAGATGGCCGGGAGTAAACATGGGGCCAGGAAAAAAAAAAAGAGACCGCTAGGATGCGTAAACCGAAGAAACAAGGTGGACAAGAAGAGAGAGAAAGAGAGAGACAAAGACATGGACATAGACACAGACATAGACAGAGAACGCGAAAGAAAGGAGAGGGGGACACATGGAGACATCTAAAGGGACACGCCTCGAGACGTAACAGATCGGCGGGTACTTGTTCATCGCCTTCACCGCGACCTTAAGCATGAGCTCCAACGATCTTCACATGTTCGGGATAAAAAGCAAGGGCGTTGAGGTCCGACAACATGTGTACTTAAAGGATGATGATGTCCAAGGGGGGGGTGTTCGTTGCGGATTGCCCATGCAACATGCTCGGAAAGCAAACAAGATTGGTTGCGGGAAATGAGCAAGCTTGGCACCGAGCTGCGATCCGGTCTTTCGCCACTGGAACCTGCAGTGAAAACTACGAATGTATTGAAACTCCAATGCATATCATCAGCATATAACGGCGTTTGCTCGGCACTGGACAACGCATAGCTCGGAACTGCGAGCTGGGTTGTCCCAAGCGAGCAGCATCAATCCCTGCAACGAGAAAATATCCGTGGCACCATTCAGCACTGATGCTCCACAAACCTCTGGCCACTCCAGAGCTTGCCGACCTCAAAGAGCGAATCAAGCTGTCAAAGCCTGTCCAAGATCCTACCAGAACAAAAACACCAAGTCCCTCGCATTGCAGAGACCTGTCCTCTGGGCAGACTGAGCCACATGCTACATGCCGGTATGAACCAAACGCTGCGGACAACTCCTGAAATCTAGCATCTTCCTACGAAGTTTAAATGCAATTCGACACGCTGGAAAGCACAACGGCACTCCACAGCAGCTTGTTCATCGCCCGGACCACACACAACACTGCTGGAAAGTCGACCTGCAGCTCAACTCTCACGCTTCGTTTCTACCCGGTTACCCGCGTGTCGCCCAAGCTCCGAGGACGCCCCGCGCCCCTGAGGCTCCGGTTTAGGGTTTAGGATTTAGGGTTTGGGGGTTTAGGGCGCCCTATAGCCTAACATATTTTGTATGATACTTATCATAAGAAACCCAAAATAGTATCGGAAATCATTTAGGCCCAAAGCACTACCTGGCATCCGAATATGCGACCTAACTACTGAGGTTTTGGCCTCTTCGTATCGACAAGGCCCTGCGGAAGCCCGGGTACTGCTATGGGTTCTTGTTAAGGCGACGCTCTTCACAGACAGCAAGGAGAAAGCCACACGAAATCGCTTCAGGGGGGTTATATAAAAATGATGGAAAAAAGTAAACACTGTGGAGAAAAGAAGCAGCTCAATAACAAAGTCTGTTTCTGAAGCTTTGCAGCAAAGTCAAGCATCAGACGTCTTTTCGGGGGTCGCCACATTCACATAAACCCCAAACCGTCAAATCCTAAACTGCTCTTTAATAGCCACAAACTCCGAATCATCCAACCCCTTCGGATCGCCTTCTTGGCTCGTGGATGCTTGGGAAGAGCCCGGGGTTCCGGCAGCAGCGGAGGCACAGAGGCCCAGAGCTGCTAACCTCGGAGTTTAGGGTTTAGGGTTTAGGGTTTAGGGTTTAGGGTTCAGGGTTTAGGGTTTAGGGTTTAGGGTTTAGGGTTTAGGGTTTAGGGTTTAGGCTTAGACAGTTGAAGAGGCTTCCGACGGCTCCCTCCCGGCGGTCTCGGAACAGGAGTTTACATTGAAAACGGAGGGACACAGAAAGAGAAGGCTCCGAACTAGCTGTAGGCAGCAAGGATCCCCAAAGTGAGCTCCACTCCTTCTGAGCTTGGCACTTGGCCAAGGCTCGCTGGAGGATCGCAACCTGAACGTGCACAAATTTCGAAGAGCAGTGCAACCGCAATCTTGGCCACTCTACCCTTGAAGCATGAGTCCACGACTCAAAAGCCGAGCACGGAACAGCGCTTTTTGCAACACCTACTGGCCACTAGCGTCGTACCGGCAGCTACTGCCAGAAATCTGCTGGAAGTTACAAGCCTGAAGGCTCTTGAAGAGCTCCAAGAAAACCCAGACCCTAAACCTTAAACCCTATAAACCCGAAACCCTAAACCTTAACCCGTAACCCTAAAACTTAAACCCTAAATAAACCTTAAAACTTACACCTAAACCCGATATAAACCCTAAACCGAAACCTTAAACCTTAAACCTTGATTCTTAAGCCCTAAACCCTAAAAAAGCCCTAAACCGCAGCGCCGAAGCTATGTGGCGAACTCGCGGGCCGAAGGAAGGCGCAGCCTCGAAGTCAGCAGAGCAATGGGAGCGAGAGGCGCGCATTCTTCAGACCTCCGGGAGGATCCAAAAAGTGGATTCCTTAATGTGACTCCTTTAAGGGATTCCGTTAAGGGTTCCTGTAAGGGGTTACTAGGAGATCCCTTAGTTGCGCTCCTACAAAGTACCAGCCGTTCCTGGGATGAATAGGGATGCCATTAAGGGGCACTTTTGGGTTCTATGCTGGGATTCCTTTAAGGAGGTTCCTAGAAAGTACCCTTTGGTAGATCTTTAGTAGTATAGGGCTCCAAGTTAGGGGTTCTACTTTCTACATCCCTCAAGCCTGCAAGAATGACCGTAAAGTATACCGGGGGTCCTTCACAATTCTTAAAGGTCTATGTTCCTTACTATCTTCCTTGTGTCCCTTGTATTGTATTCCTCAACTAAGAGACAGTGGAAGATCTGATCTGGGATTTTTGAAACCTGCTGGGCCTTCCTCTTCCTCCTCTTCTCCGCCGCAGAAGCGAAGAGGCAGGAGCTCGGCAGTCCTTTGAAAAACAAGGAAAAAAACGGAGGCCTTTTTTGCGCCAAAGGGGGCCTGATGCAAAACCTCTGGCAGACGGCAGGGCCGAAAGCGCCCCCTGCCTTGCATGACACACCCTCCTGCGAAGATACTGCTGGCTTCGCTTCTTTTGGGTCGGAATGTCCACCCATGAAACCCAACACCCCAAAACTCTCCAACTGCTCGTCTGCATGAAAAACTCTGAGGATCGCCTCGCCGGCTCGTCGTGGACGTTGCAGAAGAACGCCGGTGCAGCAGGGCGGCTGGAGCTGCTAACCAGACCTCGGCTTAGATGGAGGCTCAGATGACTAAAGTGGTTTCCGACGGGCCCCCCTCAGAGTCACAGCATCTCAAGCCTTGGGCCCCGGCTTTTGTGTCAGAGCAAGGGGATCGCACGCTTCGGAGGTGCCCCGGCGCAACCTGAAGCCACCAAGGACACAGAAAGTGCTCTGCCGGAGGAGGCTGATTAGGCGGAAGGCTTCAACTTGAGAGCAACAGAGGCTGTCGATGGACACTCTACATTTCCATTCAAAATGGGGCTGGGTTGCAGGGCTCCCCTCGAAACATCACAAGCCCAGGAGGATCTCATGGATCCTCCTTCGCTGCTGAGTCGTCATTCAGAAACACTGGCCGTCACTGACAAAAGGTCAAACACTTTTCCTTGATGGATTTCAGGGCTTCGGTAAGCGTCTGGTGTGTACAAAGGGCAGGGTCACAACTGTTGCACCCCGCCTCAGCAGAAAACAGCTTACAGGCTTTCTGCTGCTGAAGAAAAGTGAGGCAGGTCACGAAATCATCCGCCTCTCCCAAAACACGTCATGCAGGGAGTATAAATGCGGTACCCCTTATACCTAATATTCCCACAGCTCGGCAGATGAAATCGCTCCCCTCTGCTCGTCGTCACTGCTATCTCAGGTGGGATCTGCATTCGATCCGGGCGCCTGGAGAGATCGTAGTTCTCAGCGCGCAGTTCGCGCACCGTTCTTTCAAACTTTTCCAGCTCAGCCCGCTGCTCACTCACCACCGCGCGCAGTTCGTTGCACCTTTCAACGTACTCCTCGATGAACTTGTTCTCGTCCTTGCTCATGCCGCGGCTTGCCTGGATCCCCTTCTCAGCAGTGCTCTCGAGCTTGCCTCGCTTTCCTTGGCCTTGGAAAAGGCTGAAACTCCACTTAAGTAGCTTCAGCAGGCCCCAGGGAACACCATAGACCACCATGGCGAGGAAGGTTCCAAGCCCAATCGCCACCGCCATGGTGACAATGAAGTCTGTGTCGCCAACCACCGGCACCACCGCCGCCAGGCCCAAGCCCTGCACTCCATTCACCTGTGAAAGAAGAAGCACCAGTGGAAGGAGGGCCTTCACAGTGTTCACTTTGGCGCCGCTGCCCTTCATGTCCTTGAGCATCTTGGTCACCATCCTCTTCTGCGTTGCCGCCTCGAACTCCTCGAGCCCATAGGGAGTGCCGTCACTCTCGACACAGCCCATCATCCAAAGCAGCTCCTTGACGCGGCTGTTCGGGAGGGGCTTTGTTCCAAGGTCAGCAGGGTTCTCTGCTCCACTGACCGTGGCCACTTGTAGCTGCTTGTTGCGAACTGCTTGTTGCACCCACAGGACCGCGCAGTGCAGGTGCCTCACCCTCCCTGCGCCGAGCCTTTGGCATATTCCACGGCATGCCGCCGAATCGGTGCGGCACGTCAGCCTCACCTGGGCAGAGCCACCGACCAGGAACTTTAGGACGTCCACGACGAAGATGGCCTCACACGCTCCACTTATGAGGGCTAGGTACTCTGACTCAGCCGAGCTGAGTGCCACTGACCGCTGTGAGCGGACCATGCTCCCCACAAATCCTCCTCCGACGTACATCTGTATCGAAGTTCGGCTTCGCCTGGACCGCTTGCACCCGGCCCAATCCGAATCTGTTACACTCTCAACTTCGTAGATCATCTCCTCGTTGTCATTCGGATTCCCAGGCCATCTGAGCCTTGCTCCCGAAACCACCGGCCTGATCATGAAGCCGATGTCGGGGACCGCTGCCAGGTACCCAATAACGCGCATCAGCTGCTTGTAGGCGCCGGCAGTTGGGGAGGACATTCTGGAAGCCAGCACGCAGACCGGCATCTGAATGTCAGGCCGCGAATGCGACAGGTACAGGAGCCTCCCCACCGACTCCTTGTAGACCTTGGCCTTGGCTGGGTCCAGCTCCTTCGTCTCGTCGGTGTCCTGGAAGGTCTGGTCCGCTGGTGCATCTCGTCTCTTGAGGTTCGGCCCGGCCGTCTTGAGGAGGGACTCTAAGTACTTTCCGTTGGAGAAAACAGCCA
>CAJNDV010031511.1:0-13650 GCA_905221635.1 Symbiodinium sp. CCMP2456
ACGGTCGTCTTGGTCTCGGGCAGCGCAAGCAGATCGCACTGTTCCGCTGTGCTGATTCCTCGGGGTTTAGGGTTTAGGGTTTAGGGTTTAGGGTTTAGGGTTTAGGGAATACTCCCAGAGGGTCTATGTATACCAGGTACCACTATGGTTTTGGGCTTCGAAGGTCCATCCCTAATTTGGTTTTGGCCTTGAGCCGACCCCAAAGCCCGATCTTTATACCCTAAGGCCGTAAACTCCTAACCTCACCTTTAAAAAGCCCAACACGCCAGACCCGCCCTATAAAGGTAGTGTCATCTCTATCTCATCTCAAAGGTTCACCTGGAGTTGTTTCTGGGAGGCTAGAGAAGCACGTTTAGGATTTCGTCCTAAGGGGTTCGGGGTTTAGGGTTTAGGAGGGTTTGGGCGGGGTTTGGCAAGCTGTTACTGGTTATAAGCCGAAACCTAAACTCTACAATTGCCACTTGATTCGGAGGTCGTCCAATCTTTCCGCCGCTTCATTCGAGAGTTCCAGCAGGACAACTTTCCCAGACGATCCCTGAACCCGAAGCCTAAGCCCTAAACCCTAAACATCCATTACCCAAGGCTCCAAGCCTGCAAGCCCGTAATTCCTCTGGGGCTTACATCCTCCGAGCCGCACCCACTTTGGGCTGCTGCAAACCCAAGTGTCGGGAGATCGAGTGTCGGAATCCTAAACCCCAACCCTAAGCCTATTAGGTTTGGGAGTCAGGCTTCACTGTTCAGGTCTTGGATTTGGGGCGAAGAGTTCAGTAAAAAGCCCGTACATGATCCCTTATTGTTTTCGGAGTTGCTTTAAACTGGCGGGGGAGGCGATTGCTTCAGAGAACTCTCCAACAGCGTATTTAGGGTCTTTGATTATGGTTCATGGATGTTCGGGGTTTAAGGCACTAGGGTCTAAATTATGATCCTAGTTTTAGGCTTTGGAGTTCTGACCTCTACAGTACATTTGTGTTAGCTTCAGTTTTCCTTACTATACTTCTCAGTAGAATATATGTTATACCTGTCAACGACCCTATACGTCAAGTTTTGGTCGGGTAGACCGCGTATGGGCTATGCAGGCTCGTCGATCCTGGCCTATATCCCTTCAAGTACCTATACTATTTTGGCGGTTCTTCATTGTAGCTATAGTATAATGGCCCCCAAACCATATTCTAATTATTAAGGTCCCTACATTACACATAGGCAGTTATCACCATCATAGTTATGGGCACTAGCGCTGCCATGGCATGACTCATGGCATCATCACCCCAACTTGCAGGCGGATTTGCAGAGTACCTACGCGCGTTTACTCCGTATTAGGATCTCTGATGATAACCCATAGCGAGGGAAGGGCTTTCTTAATTAGGAATGGATCTACTAAGGGCTCAAAACTCGTAGGGGACATCATGAAATCCAAAATCCCTGAGATCTAAGCCCGTTGAGGTTCGTGTCCTCAGCGCAGGACGAACAGGGGCAGTCTTACTACCTGAAGGCACTCCAAAAAGGCGTGGGGTGCTCACGCTTCTACATGGCATTGTGTTGTGATGGTACCCCCTAATCCCTAAACCCTAAACCCTAATGGTACGTGTTTGCCAGGGCTTAGGCTTAGGATGGGTCTATGTACCGGGCAGGATGCACGGTTTAGGGTTTAGGGATGTTTGGGGTTTAGGGTCGCTTAGCATTCTGGCATGCTGTAGGGTGCGCCAGAGAAGCCACAGCGTGTTGGTGCTGGAGGGTTGAAGGCTTCTGCAGTTCCTGCGTGTCGTGGCAGGGTTCTGGCAGTTCTAGACTCTTTCTTGAAATCGCCGAGCTGAGGTGAACGGGAAAGCATTCGGGCTCGTGGCTCCTATCGGCTTTGATTCAGGTTTGGTTTTGAGAGGCTGTCCAAGCAAATTACTTGTTAAAGGGCAATCGGCCGAAGCCGGCTTAGGATGGGGGATTCTTCTATCCACTCGCACTTGGACGCTCCTCTTTCTCTCTCTCTCTCTCTCTCTCTCTGTCTCTTGCCTTATGCAGATGATGCATGTGCTGATTTATACATGTGTCATTAGTCTTTTCCATGACGGTATGCACCAACATACGTCGGTTCAAGAAGAAGAACCTCGAATTCCAAACGGCAGGGTCAACATAGTCCAGTGCTCACGAGCAGGTCTGGTTTTAAGACCAAGACACCAGGTAAGCGATGATATCCTGAATTCAGCTGCTTAGCCCGTTCATGGTCTAGTGCCTGGATTTGTCGTTAGGGTCATATTCACACTGTAACTGCGGATTAAGATCTTGGTGCATCTGGGCCATGTGACCTAGCTCAAATTGCAGCACAGTCTAGGAAGACGCGATGCCTGAACCTTGTACATGCCCAGAAATTTGCGTTTATCCCCGAGACCCTGATTCCTATCGTTTCCTACCTGTAGCCCAAAGTACCTTTAAATTCCAGAACATGAAGAAGGTCCAAAAACTTAGGAGCCCAATAGGTAAACTTTAAACTTTTTTGGTATATTAAACCCCTACTAAAAGAAAAGTTTAAACTTTTTTGGGCCAGGGTATTGGGCTTAAAGGAAAATCCGCACACCTTCAGCTCCAAACGCTAGACCCTAAACCCTATAAACCCTAAAGCACTAGGCCCACGAAGACGAATCCTAAACACCCAAGCCCGAAGTCCTTTCCTCCTAACCCTAGACGGCCCTAACCTTTAGGGTTTAGGGTTTCAGAGTTTAGGGTCTAGGGTTTCAAAGTTTCAGGGTTTAGGGTGTAGGGTTCCTAAAGTCTTCGTGCTTCAGAGCCGCGGCAGGCTGGTATACCCAGGAGGGCGAAGCCATGACCCTTCGGCGGACCATGAAGCTGCCCATTCAGGGGATGCACATTCACGCGCTACCTGACTCGGTTGAGGGTTTAGGGTTTAGGGTTCAGGGTTTAGGGTTTAGGGTTTAGGGTTTAGGATCAACCCTAAACCCTGAACCCTAACCCCAACCCCCCAGGTGCCTACTACACAGGGTACTAGAGCCCCTAAACCCCCATATAGTAGGTACCTGGAGGGTTAGGGTAAACCCACATCAGTGGTGATTTGGGATGAAGGCTTCTTGGGCGTTAGGGACTTGTAGTTTGCGGTTGTAGGAGGCGGAGGGTCGTTGGATTTTAGGAGGGTCGCCAGGTTGAGCCTTCGTGTCGCAGTATCAAAGTTTCACAGCTGAGCCATCTTCGGTCGGGTGGTAATGTAGCGGCCTTAGTAATTAGAAAAGGGTTTAGAGGGTTCCTGATTATCATATATAATTTTTGTATAATATACCCCAAAACCCTATTCTAATTATTAAGGCCCCTATATTAGCCCGAATCATAAACCCCATCACTCTTCACCTCCCTTGCAGAGGTCGCGGACCTTTGGGACTGTTGCGCGCCGGCTTCGGATTTCGGTGGTTATCTTTACCTTCAGTCGGACGACATGCTGAGGTTGTTGGGGTTGCAGACGTGCCGGTTGAGAACACTCAACCTTACCATCAAGGTTAAAGTCTAACCCTTCGCATACATTCCTCAGCTATTCGGATTCACCCAACAGCTACTAGTATCATGCTCACAAACCCCAAACTTTAACCTTAAATCCTAAATTCTAAACACCGACCGTCAAAAGCCTTCGGGTTTCGGCTGTGGATTTAGGGTTTAGAGAAACATAGAGAATTCAACAGTCATAGCTAGTATTATCTTCCTGTAACGATGCATACGAGGTGTACCGCCCAAAGCCCTATTGCAATTGTTGTGCCACAGGGCTCTAAAACTACCTACACAGTAGGTCGCTGATCCTATATGATGTAACCCAGTTACCCTAATTTAGGTAGCTGGAGCCCTAGGGAATGGAACAACATGAAGGCAGGGATTACCTAGACCCTCAATACGCTACCTATAGTCCCCAAGTTCCTTTATTTGTGACATGTCAAGATTAAAGGATCCTAAATTTATGAACTTTGTTAAACACAATACTAGCAGGTTTTCGCCGGAGCTCTATGGATACTTGGTGGACTACCCCAGCGAGGCGCGACCTCCGTGTTGAGGGAGAAAGACTCAGAAGGTTTTTTGGGTTTGGGGTTTTTAGGGCTTAGGTTTTTGGGGTTTTAGGGTTGAGTTGAGGGTTTAGTAGAACGTTAGCGTTTGGTTTAGGGGCCATGCTTAAAGGTTTAGGGCAGTTTCAAGCATGGCACCCAAAGGTTCAATTTGGACCCCATCAGCAGCAGATTCCTCGCGCACGTAGATACGGCTGATGGACAAACCCTAAGGGTCCATGTACCCAAATAGGATACACTTTGGCCCCAAAGTGCCTAAGTAGGGACTACTTTAAGGCCAATGCATATGGGTAGTTTTCGAAATTAGGGCCCCATTTTAGGTCCCCAATATAGTACGGCACCCTTATAAAAAAAGGACCCTGAAAGGGACCCTCATTTAGACAACTACCCATATACTATCTGGGCACATGGACCCGTAGGGAAACTCGTGAACCCTAGACCGTAAACCGTTACGCATAGGAAGGAGTCTACAAGACTCAGAGTCTCAAGAGACTTCACAACAGGATTACATGCACTTCAACAGGGGTTTCACGTAAATTTACAAACAAGAACAAGGAAAAGAAAAGGTATGAAGCTCTCTCTCTCTCTCTATATATATATATATATATATTCGGTACAGAGCGAGATAGACTTAGAGAGAGAGAGAGAGACAGAGAGACAGAGAGCGAGAGAGAAATAATTGGAGTTGCCTCACTTGCAATCAACTTGCCAAGTGATTGCCGTGGGTCAGAGTATTTGAGGCAGTGCTTATTATCAGCCGTAATGTAGGGGCCTTAAGAATTACCTATACTATTTTGGGGGTTCCTTCTTTTATTATCGTATAAAGGGCCCCAAAACGCCATTCCAATTATTCAGCCCCTACATTAGGATCAGGCCAGGGATCTTTTGAAACCGGCGCGTTCGATGTTAGGTTCGGTTCGTGCTACATTTTGACCTCCCTTACCCTCAAAGGACTCATATTTTAAGGCTTGCGGGCCCAAAGATCCTATTATATAAGTCTTCCGGGCGATTTTGAGGCTAAGTGTTTGTATGTAATAGCTTGAGGCTGTCGGAACTGTGCAGCCGCTTCGGATGGGTTGGAACCCTGAAGCTTTGCAGTTTACGATGTGTGTTTCTTCAGAAGCGACCTGCAGGTGGTGCCGATCTTCGACAAGGAGCTGTGGCAGCTTGGCTGACCAAGGCGTTTAAATGGTAACATCCTTATTTGCCGGATCCTTGTTTCTAGCATCCAAGGCCTCAAAAGCGGGAAAGTGTGATGCAAAGCATGGGTTGTATATGGTCTATGCCTATACCTTGCATTTCTGTTCTTTTTCTGTGTCACCTTATAGCATCCTAAGTATAAAATAGGTTATATAAGCCTAGAAAAGGAACTACGATGGAGACTACTGGGGCCGGCTTGCCTTCGGGGATAGCAACCCGAAAGCCCCGAACGTACGAACTGCCAAAATGCTCGGTTTGGGGTTTTTGGTCCCTAAATCCGACACTTTCACCCTACATCCTAAATCCCACACACCAACAGCCTACAGCCAAAAATGCCAAAAAATCGACCATGCGGAAGGCCACACATGCATCCCTGAACACTAGGAGGTTTTGCGGTTTGGGGTTGATGGCACACGGCTTTGCAGCATTTAGGGCTTGTGTTTTGTTATGCAAGTTTTCGGCTCTTGAAATTATTAGTGGTGTTCAACACTTGTGCGAATCGTTTAGGGCTTGTAGGTTTAGGGTTTGGGGTTTGGGGTTTATAGGTTTCCGGTTTGGGGTTTAGGGTTTGGGGTTTAGGCTTTATAGGTTTAGGGATTGAGCAGGGGTTGCGGTTAGAGACCCGCAGAAGGAGGATCTGTGCCCCAGCAATGCACCCGATGCCAAGGACCCAAGAATCACCCCGACTCCTGAGCCTTGCATCCGAACTAAGTACTTCCCTGAAACTTTTTTAAAACCCATGCGTTCAAGATACTTGATTTAGGATTTGGGGTTTACCAGGATCCCCCCAAAGTACCTATTAAAGGGCTCTGATATTTCTCCTCAAGAAATATTTGGGGGGCTACAATAAAGGGTTGCGGGGGGTTTGGGAAGGGTTTGGTGTTAAACCATCTAAACAGGCTATGCGAAGAGCCGAAGCCTCTCTCAACTGCTAAAACTCTAAATGCGCCATGCGCCAAGGGAGATCTCCCTGCGAGAGCTCCAAGCAGATCCTGATGAACTTGGGACTTGTCAGGCAAGCCTCCGGGTGATTATGGGGCTTCGCGTTTAGAGTTCGGCGTTCATGGGTTTGTGGGCTTCAGGATTTAGGCTTCAGTGTTTTTGATGGGGTTTAGTTCTTAGATTTCTCGAAGATTTCGGATCGGATTGCTAGCTCGAAGTCTAGATGACTGCAGCATCCATAAGTACGCCCTGAACCCTAAACCCTAAACGACTTCGGTGAAGTGAAGCAGTGCACGAATAGATTCTCAATGCATAATGTAGGGACCTCAACAATTATAATAGGGTTTTGGGCTCCTCTATAGTATAATTATAGCAAGCAACCTAAGGAATACCGTTGGTAATCATTTAGGCTACTATAGTAATATAGACTATAGTACATACAGGCATACTGTATACGCTCGCAGTGCACTACCAAACCTAGAGGCCCAGAGTCCCCAGAGTTTAGGGTTTAGGGTGTAGGGTTTAGGTTTAGGGATTAGGGTTCGTAGTTAGGATTTAGGGTTTAGGCTTAGGGTTTAGGGGAGCCCCAAGAAAACATGTATCCTGAAACCCTGAAGTGTGGTTCCTGCTCTTTTTCTTTATCGCGGCAGGTGCAGATTTATTCCTTGCTCCTTGGCGGGTGGAAGTTTCTGACGACTGGGATTCTTGTAAGAAGATTCTGCAGGACGGGTTTTGGTGTATATCATACTATAAGTATAATAAGGAACCCCCAAAACCCTATTATAATTATGAAGGCCCCTATATTACTATGCACGCCTCTTGCAGAAGATTCGCAAGTCCGAGCCTTTTTTCCGCACACGCAAGGACAGCTTTGGAGGCAGGTGTACCCAGACCCAACATTTGGGCTTCGCCTGGAGGATGCCACAGTCAGATGACATAAGTTGCTACAATATAGGGGCCCAAATAACTACCTATACCATTTGGGGGGCTTCCTGATTATCTTAATTATCGTATACTATACCCCAACCCCCCATTCCAACTGTGAAGGCCCCTACACCCTAAACCCTGATAGTAGCCCTTATAGTATCCCTTAAGGGATTCCTCAAAAGCAGCCCCAAAACCCTATTCTAATCATTAACGCCCCTACATTACAAGAAGAGCGACCTTATGCCGAACACCCTCAGCCCGGTACTTGCACGACCCAAGCGACCCAAATTCTCAGCCCTCAGCCCTGGATTTGAAAGAACAGACCTTTGGGGTTTGGGGGTTTATAAGGGTTTAGGGTTTAGGGTTTAGGGGTTTGGGCTTTACGGTGTAGGGTTTAAGGTTTAGGGTTGCGGGTTTGGGGTTTAGGGTTGAGGGNNNNTACCCTTTAATAACGCCCTTATGGTCCTGAATAGTGGATATTTAGGGCAGACTGGAGGGTAGTTGGGGGGTGTTGGCTAACTCCTGAAACTGACCCTTTTGACCCGGGCTTCCGAGATGCGAACTTTAGATACAGACGAAGAGTCCGTAGACCGGTAATTTAGTCAGAGATCCGTGATTTTCGGAATATACCGTAGTTGTGTCATTTTCGGGGACTATAAGGGGGACAAGATAGAACCCTTAAATACAAGTATTTTCCCCCGAGCTCTGAAACCCTAAACCCTAAACCGTTGAAACATGCAAGGATGAACCCCAATGTCCTTGTCTCATCGAGTCTGTACGTCAACTAGTTTCGGTATCCTTACCGAATGATCGTAGCATGTATGCAGGCCCTTCTTTTCGTATGCAAGATCACAGCATTGCAGTGCAGTCTTGGGTTTGGCATTTTAGAGGTTTGGCTTCAGGGGTTGAGAGGCTATGAGGCTTATTCAGTTGTACAACTAGCTCTTGCTGGTGCAGGTCTCACTTCTCTTGGGTAAATCGTGTTAAGGAGTGAGGGTTTAGGGCTTAGGTTAGGCTGCCATACCTCTCGCCCACTTAGTATGTTCCTGCCTCAGAGAAACCCGTCTTCTCCCTGCCCGAAAGTGCAGGATCCGAAATCTGCAACAGCCCAGACTGCTCTTCCAAATCAAGGGGTTGCGAACCCGTGAGACCCCTAAGCCCAGACCCCTAAAACCTTCGCCTGAAGTACACTGCGTTCCCGCCGCCTTACCCGAAAAACTTCAACCCCAAAGACCATAAATCCCCAAACACTAAACCTTTAATACTAAACCCTAAACCCTAAATACTAAACCCTCAACTCCGAATCCCGAAATCCCAAGGCTTGAGAAGGATTGTAGGATGATGCGGAACATGACGCTTGGGCGGCAAAGGGCTTGGTGATGGAGGTCTGGTGGTTTTTGTGTGTTTTGAGGGGTGGTGTTGGGTTGTTTCAGGTTGTAGGCCGTTTTGGGTTGCTCAAGGATTTTGGGGTGTTTTGATTGCCTAAGGTTTTTGGATTTTGGTTTGAATTTGGGCTTTAAGGCCTCGGGTACAGGTTTTGCTGCTCCGGGGCAAAAGTATACGATACAAGGTTGTTCGCTTCTCTTGGCGTCAAACCAAAGGAAAGTTTGCTTAAGGGGTGTCTTGGAGGGTGGTCCATTAATCATAGACCCTCGTGGCTAAACTGTAGAGCACTTCCGCTTTAGAGGTTTAAACTATATAGGTTCATGGATGCAGTTTCGTATCTAAGATGACCCTAAACCCTAAATACCCTAAGCCCTAGCCCGAAGCTCCCAAGCCGAAGGCCTGCCCTTGCTCCGAGGGTACCCAGAAGGGGGGCGGGGGTCCTTTATGGGTTCCTTCATGGGTTCCGTTCGTAGTTCCTTCAAAGAAGCTTACTCGCCTAGTAGAATCGTAGTTTCAGGCTTTTAGGCCAAAGCTGCTCGTTGTTTCCGTGGCGTTACGGTTTCGGTGTGTGCTTCTGCAACGATTTGGGATCTTCAGGACCGCGTGCGTGCGAGCCTGCCAAGGTGGGGCGTTCGGGTTTTGGGCAAAAGGCGTCGTTGCCACAAACCCCTGAACCATACTGAACCTTAAGTTCTTACATCCGAAGGCCAAACCCGAAGGTGCTATGCCTTGGCATGCCCCGTGACATTCAGAAACTCCGATCGAGGAATCCCACGGACATCGAGCGACTGATTACAGCATCCCGTCTGCGGGAGCTCAGCAGTCGGTTTCTTGGGGTTTTTTTTGATGTAGAAAAGTCTCAGTAATCACCATCATTTTCCGTAGAGCAGACTAATTAGGGTTGGACGGTTAGGGTCTCAGGGCCCAGGTTTATGAGTTTCAGACTCGGCTGCCAGGGCTCAAGCACTAGATCTTCCTATACCCTAAACCCTGAAACCTAAACCCTAAACCCTAACCCTAAACCCTAGACCCTAAACCTTAAACCCTAAACCTCTCTATCATATGATAGTCTAAACTTTAATGACCTTCGTGGCTCAAGGCACATTCGTTCGTGGCTCAAGGCACAAATTGTGCCTTAAGCCACGAACGAATGCAGTTTTTGTGCCTTGAGCCACAAACGAATGCAGTTTTTGTGGCTGGACCGCGCCAGGGGGACACCCCCTTGGACCCCCGAAAAGCAATTTCTATAGCTGGTCTTTAGGGTTTAGGATCTAGGGCTCTGGGCTGGCTTTGGCCGGCTCTCCAGTTGATCAATGCACGCCTTTGTGGTCCCATCCTCCAGCCGATTAAAACTCGTGGCTCTTGATGCCCTGGCTCCTCCCCGGCCCCTGTACTACTACTACTACTACTACACTACTACTACTACTACTACTACTACTACTACTACTACTACTACTACTACTACTGCAAAGTCGGATCGCTAGAGATTGGGAGAGCAAATCAAAAGAGAATATAAGACTCAGTGGAGAAGCAAAATACAAAATATGATTCGTCTAGAAAACCAGGCAGGGATGCGAAGAACAAAGGGCCAAGCTGGATTTAGCTTGAAGATTGTCTAGCCCGTCTTTCGTCCAACGAGCCCGAGAACAGTGTATATAATGTCCATGTGGCGAAAGCGTCGAAGGTCTTTGCATCTGGGAATGAAGGAAGCATTATAGACTTTGGAGGCTTGTTGAAACAAAACGAAGTGTTTATTTTCCATTGTTATGGGATTCCTGGGTGGGTGGGTGTTATGTCTATACCAAGAAAGCTACTCTGTTGTAAAATGGCTCGATCCGGAGCTACTGAACCCTAAACCCTAAACCCTATAAACCCTATAAGCCCTAAACCTTTAAGTTCAGGGGGGGGTTCGGAGTGACGGGCCGGGTTTAAGGATGCTTCTGGTAAGCGCTTCCAGAGGTGTCAAGGGTAGACTTCTGGATTATCTTATATAGGGTTTAGGGTCTTGGTTTTAGGGTTTAGGCTTTTGGGTTTAGGATTTAGGGTTTAGGTTTTAGGGTTTAGGTTTTAGGGTTTAGGATTTTGGGTTTAAGCGGGTTTAGGATTTAGGATTTAGGGTTTATACGGCTGGAAATTCAGGGTTGTGGCTAAGAACGCTTAAACCCTAAATCCAGACCCTAAAACTAGCGCGGAACCGAAATAATGAGAAATAGTATCCTATCATAGTGCCTACTCGCTGTACTACAACGGCCCCCAATATCTTGGTCTAGTTATTCATGCCCATTATGCCTACGCGGTACACGAGACCTATATCGGCGGTGCAGTCTCTAGAAGGTGCCAACTTCGTGCCATGTGAGGAGTGCTTGAAAATTTTCTAACTCCTAAATCCTAATCCCTACCCTAAATCCCTAAACACCTCCAAAAAATGCCATAAACCCTATAAGTCTATAAGCCTTGTTTGGATGCCCCTAAACCCTAAAACCATAAAGCCAAAACCCCTTCATAGACCGTGTTTGGAGTGTTGCGGCAAACGAGCTCCTCAACCTTAACCTTTGCAGCTTGAGATTCTGAGGCTCGAAGCGTGCAAAAACCCTAAAGTCTAAGGCCCAAACCCAGACACCCTAAACCCTAAATGCAGGGATAGCTTCAAGTTTAAACCCTGAGCCCTAAACCCCTCCCGGTAGCTTCAAGTCTCCGAGGTGAAGGGCATCGTCATCCGAGTCTCCGACCTGAAACCAGCCAAAGGCTCAGGGGATGAGAATCTTCTGTGGGGTTTCTAAGGGTTTCTAAGGGTTTAGGGTTTTGTACGGCTTACAAGGGCTACTATACGGGCTTCGTTGTGGCTTGCTATGTTTACAAGGGTGGGACGTAGAGTTCTTACCCTCTAAGTGTTGTTAAGCGTTGCTACACGGTTTCTACGATGGTTTATGTAAGGATTTTCATTTGGTTATCAGAAAGGTTATTATGGAGGTGGGCAAGGGAGTTTGGAGATATGTTTGGGCTTGGGGGAAGGTAGAGGTTTGTTCATGAGCAGGTGTGGAATTTTAAAGGATTGATGCACGATACGGGCAACTACCTAATGGTGCAGCATGTTGATGCGATGTCATGGCTTGCGCTTGTCACCGTAGGTGTAACGTACCTTAGCAACGACACGGCAGTGTTGCTGCGTTCCAGCAGCTCCTCCCCCCTTAGGCTTGTCGCCCTTCCCTTTGCCGTTGATTTTGCCCCACAAAGAGTGCGATTCCAATTCTGGGTGTCGGAAGTTGTCGAGCAGTAGGTGGCCCCACCTGAGCAGTCTAGGATTCCTGGATACAGGGTTGGGGTTTCTGGTTCCAGTAGCATAGAAAATGTTAGTATGATCATAAACATGCCCTTCTACTTACCAACCTGCACCTTATGACGCCAGCAATCCAGAGTTTGTGCTTGGATCGGACCTGCACCCTGAGCCCGAAACCCTGAACCCTGCACCCCAAGCCTTACGCCCTAAGCTGGAACCCCCAAACCGCAGCCCTCTAAAGCAAAACCCGTACACCTAAGTCTTACGGTTGATGATATAGAACCTGCATTACCCATAATAAGGAATATACCTTAATCCCCATAGTTTAGGGTCCTTACAGTAACGCAGGATTTATATCATCAACAGTAAGACCACAGAGATGTCCGAGTGACGCTGAGGACATGAACCGGGCCATCTTCCGGTGCACCACGGAGGATTGCAAGAACGAGGCGCGACTTCTAGGGAAACTTGAGGGTGTTTAGG
Organism: Symbiodinium sp. CCMP2456; assembly: GCA_905221635.1. Taxonomy (NCBI): domain Eukaryota; class Dinophyceae; order Suessiales; family Symbiodiniaceae; genus Symbiodinium; species Symbiodinium sp. CCMP2456. The sequence goes on from CAJNDV010031511.1 coordinate 12,262, forward strand.
GAATCTCTCGTCTTTGGGGGGGATGTAGGACTTTTTGGTTTTACAGCCTTTCGGGCTTCGGATATTTAGAGTTTAGAGATTTGGGGTGTGTAGAGGCTTTACGGCTTCGTCGATGCAAGGCTTTCGGGTCTTTAGTGATCTAGCGCTCTAGCGGTTCAATGCGTTGGCTTTGGGGTGGAAGAGACAAGGTTTAGGGTAATATGGAAGCCTAAATAATTACCAATATTTTGGGCGTTCCTTATCATAGTTACAGTATAATAATATACCCCCAAACCCTATTCTAATTGTTAAGGCCCCTACATTAAATGTGAGGGTGGCTCTGCATTCGGATTTCTTTCTTCAGGTTTCAGGGAGTTTTCTTTGGTGTTCATGGAGTGCCGGCCTGTCCTTGCAGGCTTCTGGGAAGCTTCTGAGGCATATGGACCAGAGACGAGCTCGCGAGTGTCTGAACCGTGGCAGACGTCATCATCAGTGGAGGAATGGCTCCACTTCCTTACCCTAAACCCTAAACCCTAAAAAATAAACCCTAAACCCTAAACTAGGTTCCCCCTTTTTTGGAGGACTTGGCCTCCCAGCTCTAGCTGAGGACAGTCTTGCTGCTGATGCACCTGGTGTTGGCGTGTCGCAGAGATCTTCGTGATCACAACGCTTGGTGAAGGGGACCGTCGTCGTCTTCTTCTATGCAGCAGGTTTCTCCTGCGGAGGCTGATCCTCCCAGCTAAGGACGGTGAAGTCCCGATGAAATACTTCACGCTAGTCCTCGTCGAGTTCTTGCACTTCGACGGGCTCAGGCTGAAGTTCAATAACGTCGTTTGGTGTTCGGTGTTCGGTTTTATTTTTCCCAGACCCACTGACCCTGTAGCCCGGATCATGTAAACCCCATGCCCTATACCCTACTCCCAAGAACTACCAAACCCTAAAACCAAGAATCCAAGCCCAATGATGCAGGGGCCTAAATAATTACGATAGCGTTGTGGGCCCCTTTATTGTATACTCTACATTAAGGAACTATAAGGAGCAATAGTGGTAACCGTTCCCCCAAGCCGTAAACCCAACCCCAAAACAGGAACCCATATCCTTAGGGGTACTTAGAAATATTTTTTAATCTTTGGTTACTATAAACCCTAAGAAGCAGCTAAAATTATAATTTTTGCTAGGGGTCTAAGTTCAGTCTGTCCCTACTGACCCATGGTGAGCTCTCCAGAAGCTGCCGTAAGACCCAGCGAAGAAACTTTGAATGGCGAACGTGTGTATCCCTGCAAAACCCGGCGCAACCTTCAAGCTCTAACGACCAACCTCAAAGCCCTATTAGTCTAGGGGCCTTAAGAATTAGAACAGGGTTTGGGGGATGTTATACTCAAACTGATAATAAGGAACCCCCAAAACCCT
>CAJNDV010031511.1:29442-44736 GCA_905221635.1 Symbiodinium sp. CCMP2456
TTAGGGTTTAGGGTTTAGGCTCTCCGCCGAAACTATACAGACCCCACCTGAAGCCCAAACAACCTACGATTCTGTGGGTTTATCATAAGAAAATCGCAATAAAGAAGGAATCCCAAAAAGTCAGGTTATTTGGGTGAAGGTAAGCCGTAAACTCCCTGACATCCTGCATCTGTAACCCTAAAACCCTGAACCCGCAAGTCTAGACAACAGAGGCCCTGAGCCTACAACCCTCAACTCCCAACCCGAAGACTCCAAGTATACAATTCCCTATGGGTCCATGTACCCAAATNNATACTCTGGCCTTAATGTAGTCCCTAACATAGGTACTTTAGGGCCTATGTATATACTATACGGGTACATGGACCCTTGGGGATCATTGGTACCTACTTTGGGGCCTGAAGTCTATAAACAGTACCTACGTTGGGCCATTTGGAGTCTTCAGGTACTAGAGCAGCCTCAACAAATACTTACCAAAATTCCTTAGAGCTTCTTATACTTACCCTAAGGGTCCATGTACCCAAATAATAGAACATTGGCCTTAATGTAGTCCCTATATAGGTACTTTGGGGCCAATGTTCTACTATTTGGGTACATGGACCCTTGTGGTTAGAAATAAGGCCAGGCCTCTATACTAAATCAACAAGCCCATGCCTCCAGAGTCCCTATATTTTATAAGGATCCACGTGCCCGTTAAATGGTCCTTCAACGGTCCCTTTCAGCCTTTCCTTTTTGGGGTTCCTTTAAGGGTCCCTTCCCCTAAGGGTTTCTTCAGAGTTCCGATAAGGCTACTAGGAGTAGCATAAGGGTTTGGAGTATACGGTTCAAGGGTTCATGTGCCGCTTGGAGGCTCCTGTAAGGGTACCGGTTCGGGGTCCAGGTCAATTATGTGGGCACATGTACCGACGAGGTATACATATATATATATATATATGTAGATAGATAGATAGATAGATAGATAGATAGATATACATACGTTCACCCCGAAGCGTAGGCACCCCTTCAAGGCCAAAGTAAGCTTGTAGAGGTAATCTCGGGTCGGAAAAGCTTGTGTGTGTGTGTGTGTGCTAGTTCCCCCTTGCTCTTCTGAAGTGTAGTTTAGCATTAGTCTACTATAAATTGAAACTGTGCTCTGACCATTAAGGCCCCTAAACCCTAAACCCCTAAACCGTGAACCCCTAGGCGGACCCTTAGGAAGTTTTCGTCCAGCACCCAGGACTCCGAGGGCTTTCCGTTGGCCTCTCGTGGCGTTTATGCCTCCCCGAAGCTTTGGTTTTTAGGGTCTAGGGTGTAGGGTCTATAGGGTTTACGGTTTGGGGTGTGTGGGTTTTAGGGTTTTTGGGCTTAGGGTTTTAGGATTTGAAGTTTTAGACCCTGGCGAAGGTTTTGAGATTTACGGTTTGCGCTTCTACGACTGTTGGGATACAGCCTATGATAGTGCAGGTTTCAGCATTCTTGTGCGGTAAGAAGTATGGGCCCCTAACATGGACCCTTGGGCATTCTAGGGGGATTCTAGGGACCCTTAAGGGTACATATAGGATATATAGTAGGTATATAAGGATCCCAGGGCTAAGGGCCCATACTAGGGGCCCATGGTTTCCTCAGAATTCTGTGGTTTGGGAAGGGCCTGTGACCATGGTGCCCAAGGAGCAGCCGAGAATGCGCTGGGACTCGCCGAATAGCCGTTTCCAGCAGAAGCCTGCAAACGCTCTCAAAATCGCTTCGGCTCAGGAGTTGGGAGCTTCGGGGTTTAGGGTTTAGAGTGATCAGGGCCTTTGGTGTTCGCGAATGGAACTCTAAACGCATTGATGTTATGCAACAAAACAGTGGTGCTGCCCTAAATCCAAACCCGAAACCCTAAACTCTAAACTTAGAGTTCAGGGTTTAGGGTTTGGATCTAGGGCAGCACCACTGTTTTGTTGCATAACATCAATGCGTTTAGTCCAATCGCGAACACAAAAGGCCCTGATCTTATGTGCTCCTATACAAGCGCTGTGAGTTTTCAACTCTAGACCCTAAACCCCAAATCCTAAACCCTAAACTCTAAACTCTAAACCCTAAGCCCTAAACCCCTAACCCCTAAACCCCAAACCCTAAACCCTAAACATCTTTTTCAGCGACTGAGCGTGTCGGGGTTTAGCGGGTGTCGTGCGTCAGTTTTGAGATGCCCAGAAGAACCCTGTTTTCGTAACTCGAAACACTGAGCCCTATCTGGACAACAAAAGTATTTTATAGGTTTTGGGGCCAGCATTTTGCCTACTAGACCCTAAACCCGAAATCCTAAACCCTAAACCCTAAACCCTAAACCCAGATCCGAAATCCTCAGCCCTAAACCCTAAACCTAACATCCTCAGCCCTAACCCCTAAACCCCTAAAGCCATCAACCCAAAATCCTCAGCCCTAAACCCCAAACCCGACATCCATAAAATTCCGAAGCCCCTGTAGTGGAGGGTTTAGGGTTTAGGGTGGAGGGTTGGCGATGTCAAATTTCCAGCTTTTGGTCAAAAGCCCTCGCCTGACAAAAAGGAGTTTGAGACCTCTGGCCTCGCAGGTGCCATGCAGCTTATGTTTAGGGCCTTAGGGTTTTCACGTCTGGAGTCTGGGGCTTATAGGGTTTAGGATTCCAGAGTTTGGGGCTCAGTTCAGGTTTTTTTTTCATGCCAGGTGCCAAGACTTAGGGTTTGCGGCTTGAGGTTCTGGACGTTTTGAGGTGAGGGCCTGGGCTTAGCATGGAAGCGCTAAACCTTAAACCCGATAGGCCTTAGTGGAATCCCTACCTTCATCTACCAAAACCTACTTTTGTGTAGGGTCCTTCCATGTTAGGGTTGAATAGAAGAACATACAAAAAAGTAGGTGGTCCGGACTCAGGGTGTGCGGGGTTTGTGGGGTGGGGCTTTACTATATAGGCTAGGGCTGAGGGTTTGAGGACCCTAAACCCCAAATCAAGCCCTGAACTGCTAAACCTAGAATTTAGAGGGTTAGGGGTTTAGGGTCTAGGGGTTTAGGGTTTCGGGTTTAGGGGTATTAAAGCCTTAAGCCCTGAGCTGCTTTCAGGTACTCCTACAAGCTCGCCCCGCGCGGTGTTTACACCTCCGGCAAAGGACCATGGGGCTTTCAGAAATGTTTGATGGGTAGTTCTCTAAATTAGGTTCCGTTTTAAGGTTCATCTTCATAAGGGTGCCGTACTATAGTTGGCATCTAAAAAGGGGGCCTAATTTAGAGAACTGCCCTGATGTCTGGGAGCAGGGTTTGGAGTCTTGTGCGGTTTTAGGAGGCTTGTTAGGATGGGTTTATCATAGGGCTTTTCCTGGGCTTGTTTGGGGAGGCGACATGCTGAAATGAAAGGGCAGGCTCAATTTCTTTGAGGTAAATTCTACCATAGTTGGACCACAACACTTTCATCTCTACACGTGTCACATGCCCTACACCCTATAAACCCTAAACACCAAACTCACTCAACTTTGATTCTCGACACTGCATGCACTAAACCCTGTTAGACCTGGATCTACACACCCTAACCCTCCCCCCAAGTTCGAAAGCAAAAGGAGCCCTATTTTTGGCATCCTTCTCAACCCTAAACCCTAAACCCGAAACCCTTCAAGGAAGCAGTGCTGTGGGACTGACGGCCTCGATCAACAAAGACCCGGTGACGCAGGAGCGACCTTCTAAGCCGAATCCCTGTAGGGTTTTGTTTTTTTGTCAATCTTTGAAGGGTTTTGTTTTTGTGTCAATCTTTGTAGGGTTTTGGTTTTTTGGTCGGGGAATTGAACCGGGATCTCAAAATGGCTTTATAGCATCTTTGTTGTAGTCTTAAGTGCGAGTTTGGCGGGGTTTTTTACAGGACTCCGACAACGGTGTAGCCCTATCCCGCAGTTTGGGAAGTAGAATTAGTTTACGCCTGAGGTCCATTGACCTACGGCTCATGGGTCCGGTTGAAGGTTTCTGTTGGGTGTAAGTTTGAGGTTCTCGCCTTGCATGCGCAGGCTTTGCGGCAACGATACATCCCAATAACTGACAACTGCATTGCCATGGAGTCGCTGTTGTCCTGTACTTGTAGTGGCTAGTACATTATACACAAAAACTTGCGCTGATTTGCCAGACGTATACATTAGACCCTAAGTAATCCATACAGCCGAATGTCAAGCTCGAGCCTCCAAAGTGCGCGCCCCGAACACCGCAACACTGACCAGGATTCGCTAATTCAGGGCCCAGGGGTTCAGGGAGACCAGCCAACATCCCGTACGAAAGTATGCTTACAGGAAGATTTAGAGCTCTCCTTACGCCCTTCGCAAAGGAACCCTCACAGAACCCATATAGAACCCTCACAGAACCCATGCAGACCCTCTAAGCCCTAAACCCAAAGCCCTTACATAAACCCCCAAAAGTAGGTAAAAACAATCCCCAAACACCCATACAATGCTATTATTCTACATACTTTTGGGGTCCAGGTAAGCCCTAAACCCAACAAAAACAGGCCTAAACCCTAAACCCTTAAGCCCACACCCAACAAAGACAGCTCCAAACCCCAAACCCTGAAGCCCAAACCCAACAAAGATAGCTCCAAACCCTAAACCCTTAAGCCCTACACCCTGAAGCCCCAAACCCAACAAAACAAGCCCTATAGAGACCCCAAAACGAGGACCTGGTGCTCGAGAGTGGCGCCCTGGTGCTGTCCGACCGAGGGATCTGCTGCATCGACGAGCTGCTCGGATGACACCCAGGGTTTCCGTAGGGTTTTGGGTTTAGGGTTTAGGATTTAGGGTTTAGGGTTTCGGTAGGGTTTAGGGTTCAGGGTTTAGGGTTTCGGTAGGGTTTGGGGTTTAGGGTTTAGGGTTTAATTAGGGTTGATTCTGGGAAGTTACTAAAGGCTGTAGGACTTAGTTAGGGTTTAGGGTTGAGGGTTAAGGAATTTAGGGTTGGATAGTTGAGGCCTCTGAAATGAGGGTCCCTGCAGGAATGCTACCGAGGGTCTTTATGGGAGATCCGGGGCGGTCTGAACGGTTGTGTTAACAAATTACTATGTTGGGGGTTCCTTATTCTAACTAGAGTATACTATGCCCTATTCTAATTATCAAGGCCCTACAGTATTAGAGTATACTATACCCCGAAACCCTATTCTAATTATCAAGTCCCCTACATTATACAATACGGGTTTCACAGGGGCTTAAGGCTTAGGGGTCTCCCGAGGGTTGGCTTTTTTCGGGGCGCGAGGAGAGGGTAGTGTGTGTTATTCGTGGGCGGCCTTAACCCCTTACTGTGGCATTCTACGTTTTAGTAGAAAGTCGGTGCTCCACCAAAGTAATGTAGGGGCCTTAACAATTAGAATAGGGCCTGGGGGGTATACTGTATTATACTTGTAATAAACACCCCCGACCCTACTCGAATTATTCAGGCCCGTACATATAGTTATTGCAGTTCAGGGTCTCGTTGAAGAGCCTGGTTGAAGTCTGCAGGGGTCTTTGAGGGGTTCTTTCAGGCATCCATGAGGGACCTAACGGGCTTTTATAAGGCCTTTTTTACAAGGCCTGAGCTGTCAGGGCTTTGGGTGTTGGATGGTTTAGGGTTTTATTTGTGGTTTTGGGGGGTGATGCTTGGGGTTTAGGGCTTTGGGGGTGATGGGTCTTCGACTTGAGAGCGGCGCTTTTTGGTATGGTATCCCAACCATACAACTGGTTCACCACAAGGTGATTGACAGGTGCAGATTTTTTGTTGGCTGCATCTTTGTGTTCTAATTCCGAATGCCACTTAAAGTGCAGAGGTAGACGGGTCCTAAACCCTCCGGTCCAGGTCCCGAGTTGTCGGAGGGCATAGCTATCCCTACACCCTGCATCCTAAGGCCCAAGCCCTGAAATTTCTATTTAGTTAACGCCAAATCGAGTAGACGGGTGCGTTGGGATTTGGGGCGGTCAGAGGCGGGTCTGGCTATTCATACTGTGTCTTCCATCCGCTGAAGTTCTCATACCTGCAACCGTAAGCCCAAAGCCCTAAACCTAAGGCCTATCGCCTACTATAGGGGCCTAAACAATTACCGATACTGATACTACTTTGGGGGTTCCTTATCACAATTATTGTATAGTATACCGGAAAATCCATGTCTAAGTAATAAGGCCCATACATTTTGGATCGTAGGCCCGAAACCCTTACTCAAATGCCACAAAACCTGCCAGAGCCAACTCAAAGTTGCTAGGGTTGGAGGTTGACAGGGCTTCGGGTACATCGCGAGCCAATGTGCGGGCTACTTGCAAGTAGGGTGTAGGGTTCAGAGTTTGGCGACTTGGCAAGTGCCTTCAATAAGGATGCTCCCATATTTCGGTCTCTCATTGTGTGAAACTGCTCTAACCAAGTTGCTGCCGCGTATGCTAATACTCCTATTGAAGATGGGGAGTGTCATGGAGCCGACGAGGCTGATTGAAACGTCATGCCCCATACACGGACCTCTACAACCCGAGGAGACGATCAGGTTCCTACAGACATCAAGCAAGCCCTAACCATTCCAAAACCCTTGTCTCGAAGGATCAAGCCTCAAGTGGCCAGGGATTCTTAATATGACTATGTATGGTTCAGGGTATCTTTCTTGCCAAACCCTAAGCCCTAAACCCTAACGTGTTTCGGAGTCTCTGGGTATCAGGTTCGACAAGATGGACGAGAATGCACGCGCCATCCTTCACGTGCCTTGGTGATGACTCGGAACTAGGACTTTGCAAAGTCATCGATTTTATGCAGGGCTTTGAAAAGCTGGTGTTTCGAATTTGGGTTTTACGCAACTTTCACAGTACCCTATCCTGTGGGTAAGCTGGGCTTTTGGAGCCTACAAACCCAGAACCCTGATCTGAACCCTAAACACGACTTTTTAAGGAAGTCATGGAGCAGCAGACGGTGAGCATCGCGCCACTTCCCTCGCAGTACTCAGTAGGCGCAACGACTTCGGTGGACGGAGCTTTGATGTTTATAGGGTTCAGGTATTCAATCCCTCGACAAAGCAGCTAAACTGTGAGGGGTCGACAGCAGAATTTTGGTGGGTTCAAGCATCCTAACACTCCCTGACTTGATCTGGACAAACAACCCGGGCCCAAGACTCTAAACCCCAACACTCGAAAGCTTGGGCCCAAAATTCTTAATCTCAGAATCCTGAATCCTAAACTCCCAGGTTAGGCTTACCACTGGGATATAAATCGGCACACAACCCTAAAACCACCAAATCCCAAAACCCCAAGACCCTCAACCCTAAACCCTAAACCCTAAAGCCCCAAGCTCCGAAAGCGGTTTCACGCTCTTCGAGTCGCTGAAAGCTTAGCTCCCAGCGAGCCCCCTACGATGTCGCCGAAGTCTGGAGTGTACAATAAGCGTCCAAGCATTTAATAATCATATACTCTCCCAAAGGTTAACCTAGATAACTACGTTTAGGGTTTAGGTTCTAGGGTTTTGGGTTTAGGGTCTTGGGTTTGGGGTTTAGGGTTTTGGGTTTTGGGTTTGGGGTAATGTTAACCTAGATAACGACTATCCGCAAGCAAAGTACCTTATTATTGGGTCCTTTGGACCCGTAGGGGTAGGTCGAAAATGTTGGGGTTTGGGGTTCAGCAGGACCCATTGGAGTATCCCTTTATAGAGCCCTTGTGGTCCTTAATCGTGGGTATTGACGGTATAGTAGAGAATTAGGATTTGGGATTTAAGATTTTGGTGTTTAGGGTTTGAGGCTTATAGGGTTTGGGGTTTTAGGTTTCAGATTTAGGGCCTTCCGGGCCGGGGGTGGGGGGGGTTCTTGACCCTTAACTTAAAATTCCTGACAGTAGCCATACTCTGCTTGCATTTGCCTCCCCAAAACCCCATGCAGCCTGAACCCTAAACTCTAAACCCTCAACCGCTTCTCGTTGATAACGCTTATGAGATTGGAAAATGGCAGCCGCTCACTTCCCAAGCATTGGCCTCGCCTTCACTGCTTTGTTTAATCCAAGCCGACATCCCCGCTGGGGTCCAGAACACGGGTTTAGGGTTTAGGGTTTAGGGCCTTAAACCCAGAAACACTCTCAAGCAAAAAGAGACACACACACACACACACAGAGGAAGGCGGGGATCGTCTGCTCCTTGAACGCGCGAACCGCCATCCTTGCATCTGCAAACCCTGCCGAAGCTTTTCTGCAAAGCGCTGGTTATCTTTGGAAGGTTCCTGGCTTATGAGGTTGAATCGTTATCCAGGTACTGATTAATTGGAGAAGAGTTAACTTCCGCTGTTTTAAAAAATGTGTATATATATATATATGTAGATATTATATTATGTATATATGTAACGATACACAAACAAATATATATATATATATATATAATATTACATATATATATATAGATAGACTATAGAGCCCAACTACTGATAAATGACGGTGTCCAGCTTTGGGTTCCAAACAAGACGCGGGGAGAGCTTAAATGGCTTGCCATCAGTCTGATTGTAGGGTTTAGGGTTTAGGGTCTAGGTAGGGTTTAGGACGATTCATGAGATGTCTCCCAGCATTAACGGCACCCAATTCTCTGATACTCCGAACTCCCATAGACCTTCCACTAGACCCGGAGGTCTACTACACAAAGGCCTCGAGCAAAACCTGTAACACCCTAAACCCGAAACCTTCTGTGTAACGAACGCATGGGTTTAGGCCTCAACCCTAAACCCCAAACCCTAAACCCTCAACCCCTAAACCCTAAACCATTAGGGTCTGGGGTTTAGGGGAAGGGTGAACCGGTTCCTGTAGCCCTGCCAGAGTCGACGAAGGCGTGGAGGGGCAGCAGCGTTTTCTGGAACAAACGCTCCGTGTACGGTTCAGGGTTTAGGGCTTATAGGGTTTATGGGCGTATATAGTCACTTGGTATATTTGATGAATAAAGGAACGGTGTCGTCCGACAAATTTTTCGTGGCGAGAAGATCGCTGCAAGCGGCTCAGCCTGATCGTCAATATGGCTTTGACCCTTAACCCTAAACGGTAAGCCTTGAGCCCTAAACCCTAAACCTTACACCCTAAACCCCAAACCGCTGGAAGTGATGTGAGAGCTCAACGGCCGAAGGCGTAAACTTAAAGTCGGACTGCCTTGACGCCACGAATTTTGCAAACCTCTCACGTAGTAGTCTGCGGCTTAGGGCTTTTATAATCATGTGTGGGGCTTGGGGTTTGCATTTTTCGCTCAGGTCGCTGAGGGCCGTAAGAATTGGAATACGGGTTTTGGGGTTCATGATGGTACAAAGAGTATAGAGACCATAAAAGAAGAGGTAGTCTAGTGTTTCTAAGTATTCCGACTGCAATGAAAGCCAGAGTGCTGGGGCTTTCAAGGCATAGCTTGATTCATCTTGACAACAGTGAAGCATCCCTACCAACTGAGGGGTTTAGAGTTTAGGGTTTAAGGGGCCAACCATGTTTACATGAAATCCTACCAACTCAGTTAACTAGAAGACCGCCGAACTTCTGAAACCTCTAGACCTGAAGCCCTAAACCATAAAACCCGAAACCATAGACCCAGAACCCTAAACCCTGAAGCCCTAAACCCCAAACCCTAAACCCTGCAGCCCTAAACCATAAAACCCGAAACCATAGACCCAGAACCCTAAACCCTGAAGCCCTAAGCCCTAAACCCTGAAGCCCTAAACCATAAAACCCGAAACCATAGACCCAGAACCCCAAGCTTTGAATCTCCAAGCCCCCATCGAAGGATTCCAGCTACAATCCGAAGCTGTCGGTCGCTGGTCTGCACCGCTCAAGGAGCGGCTTAGCGTGTAGGGTTTAGGATTTAGGGTTCATTCCCAAGTTCGGATTTTTAGGGGACTTAGTTTGGGGTTCAGCTTTTTAAAAGGGGGTTTCTAACTCGTTTAGGCAGGATGGGGTTCGGCGGCTCGGATTCAAGAACAGTAAGGGAGGGACTATGGTTTTTGGGCGCATGGCCTGATTCTTTGGTATAGAAATTGAAAACAGAGGGTTCAGAAAGCTGATCCGATTTGCGCTGTGTACGATCCCCTGTCTTGGGTGCAATCTTCATGTCTAGATCATTCCTAGGATCCCTTTTCCCCTCTTTAAGGACACCTGCCCACGGAACCCGTTCCTCTCTTCTCCCAGAAGCCGAAAGCAGGCCCAAAGCCTCTTTCTCCTGGGTATATTTAGATTAGCTTAGTCTTAGACTCGAATTGCAGCGGACATTAGAGGACGCAGTGAGGCCAGCTAGGCGTATCCCAAGTTGGGGTCATGGTTATAGTTATATAGATCTAACTATGGTTAGCTTACGTAGAACATCTTTTAACTCCTTTGGGCAGGTCTGCTTTTTGTAAGCAATCTCCACATTTGGGGAGGATCCTGAGAGTAGAGCTGGACTTCTCGACCTGCCTAAGGTGGTGGAGAACATCAAGCTTCCGCACCTTTACTGCAATTCTGAGTCCTAAACCCTGAACCTTAAACCCTAAACGCTACAACGCTAAAGCCTAAACCCTAAAATCCGAAAGCCCTAAGGCCCTAAACCCTGAACCCTAAACCCCAACCCTATAAGCCCTTCGCCAAACAACGAGATATACTTCGACATCAAGATCGGCTGAGTCAAGGTTGCAGATTCGTCTTAGGGTTGGCCTCGATACATATAAATATATAAGTATGGTATTATTTGCCCCAGAAGTCTATATTCTATAATAATTATCAGAAGCGGGGCATGTTTCAGGGCGTCGGGGCTTTGCGTCTCAGCGCCGAGGGTGCCATAATTTTCTGGGTCAGTTTTTCACCCACGCTACACATAATAAATATAAATAAACAAATATAATATAAATGTATATATATATATACACATACATATATATATATATAGATTTATGTATGTATGCATGTTTGCATGTTTGCATGTATACATGTATGCAGGTATGTATGCATGCACGCACGCACGCACGCCTGCCTGCCTGCATGCCTTCCGGGCTGGCTGGCTGGCTGGCCGTCTGCTTGGCTGTCTGTCTGTCTGTCTCTCTGTCTCTCTGTCTGTCTGTCTGTATGCATAACTGTGTATGTGCATATACATGTGTAACTGAATTTGTATGTATATATATATATGCATACATACATTCGTTTGTGTGTGTATACATATACAAAATCAATCAGTCTATATATATATATATATATATACATATATAAGTATAATAATACAAAAAAACATATATAAGCACTTGGTCGTTTAGGATGTGGGCAGAACGAGATATCAGGTGTGAGTCCGACGAGATTTGTCGGTCTTTGCTTGGGGTTGCTGTGCGCAAGGAGGTATTGTGTCCTTTCGTGGAAGAGGGGCTCGGGACGTTCTTACTGCCTTGGGTATGGTGGTGTACTTGTTTTCAAACAAGTCTTGATCACTCTGAGGAAGAATCTGATGACGCGCTTCGATTTGATCTGGCTCATGCTGGACAAGCGAGACCGCGATTCGGACCACAGGCAGGGAAATACAATCTTGAGGATGCAAAACTAAAATTGTCATAGCATCCACGACCGTTGCGATTACTACCATATTTGCCACCATTGCTGCCACAGCTACCGCCACTCCTGCACTGCTGCTGCTGTTGCTCTTGCTGCGATGGTTACTACAACGCCGATGTCGGATACGACGACGACTACTACTACTGCTACTACTGCTGCTCCTGTTTCTACCAAGTGTTGCAAATTAGGGCACGATGTCATGCGCAGGTTGTATCTCGACTAGAACGTGCCAGATGTGCAACGGCATAACGTTGCGTGCCGGACGCTAAATTTTTAAATGTCAGACAATGGCATTGTCTTCCACACTGCATCCCTGACCCGCCCCTCATATCCGCCTCTGAAGGCTCGCATTCCATCTTCTGTCCATGTACACGGAAGAGGGCGCAAAGAAGGTCGAAGCCGTGGCATCTTCGGCTTCGTTTAAGCGTTGTCCGAGCTCTGAGGGTTTTGGTATCCGGCCTTCATGGCTCTTATGTAGGGGTCTGCACTGTGCTAACAGGATCACGGCAGTGCCGCTGTTGTCAGGGTTTGCGGTGCAGTGCTTGTTTCGGTTGAGGATCTTCAGGTTAGTGCGGGGCTCTAAGCCCCTGGGAGCTTGGTACATCTACTGAGCTTCAGCTGAATGGGGCCCGGGTTGTCCCGGAGAGAATCACCGAGTCCTGGTTGAGGTTTACCTGTAGTCTGCATTGTAGTTCCTTTTTGGGGATACCTTGCAAAATCCTTCATATATAATTGGTTAAACCCCAAAAAGAGCTACAATGGAGACTAGAGGTAAGCTTCAGGGTTCTTGAGCTTCGGGGTTATCCGGGCCTTCGTCTTGTCTCTGCGTTTGTGGGCTGATTTGGTGTGATTCTAATGAGGAGCCTTTGAGGATTTTAAATATCTGAATTGGAGCATTGATGCCAGCTACTCTTCCGTAGGAGAGAGAATGAGACATACTCCGAACAAAGAGGTTGAGGTTGGGCCAGTTGCCTAAACCTTAGACCCCATAAGTTTCAAAGCTCTAGACTCGAAACCCTCCAAGCCCTCAACGTTCGAAGCCCTACACCCCCAAAGGCGTGGCCCCCATCAGTCTTAACGTTGTTGAAGCCCTAGCCCCCCCAAGTCTTAGAATTAAAAGCCTTAGATTATTGAGCCCTGGTCCCTATACGTCGTAAAGTTCGAAACGTTACACCCCCCCCCCCGAAGCCTCTAGCCCCCATAAGTCTTAAAGCTGACAGTCTAAGGTTTTAACCCAACACCCCGAATCCCTGGACCAAATTAAGTCTAAAGGTTTTAGCTCCTAAACTAAACTCTGAAACCCCGGATAGGTCTAAGGTTCTAGTTCCGAAACCCCGAAGCCCTAAGCCCAAGAAGTCTAAACTGCTAAATCCTCAAACGTCCAAGGTGGAGCTGAGTTGTTCTCGTTCTGTCATTCCTCTTGGGTTTAGGGTTTCGTGTTCAGGTCTGGGTTTGTCTGTTTTTCCCTGCACTTCGCCAGGTGGATCCGGAGCTCTTCCGCCGCTATGCAACTTGCACATGCTCGGCTTGGGGTGTTGGGCTTGTTCAGGGGTTCGGGCTTTGGGGGCTCTGGAAGTTGTACAGAAGGTTTGGAGTTCGAGGATGTTGGAGGTGTTGTGGAGTTTGACTGGTTCCGCAATTGCCGCATGGGATACTTGCAAGGTTTAGAAGCCCAGTTAGCTATGTTGTAGGTTGCTGCCAGTATATAACTGATAGAAGCCAAAGTTGCAGGCCATAGAAACGCATCCGCATGTCTCTGCCTGTTTGGGTATGCATATATATAAATAAAAAGGTGCATCAGTACGTGTCTATACAGCCGTAGCATTGAAAACCATTATGGTGCATTTCCATATCGGTTCCTGGGCTTGGTGCTCGGGTTCGAGGTCCATCAGCGGATCATCAGATGCAGCCGGAGGTATAGCAATATTCATATACAATATACATGTATATATATATATATATATAGTTATATGTTATATGTTATATATATATATATAATGCAACTATCTATCTATCTATCTATCGATCTATCTATCTATCTATCTATCTATCTATCTATCCATCTATCTATCTACATATATATATATATATGAGTATATATCATGTATACACTATACACAATGTGTGCCTGCATAGAATATGTGAAACTTATATGTGGGCCGAAAGGCAATTTTGGATCCTCAGTGCATCAAAGCTCGGAGCTGCAAAACCACAGTTCTCGCACACCCTTGCCACAGTCGCTCCATGCCACTAGGGTTAAACCAATATACCTCTAGCCTAGCATCTTTTATTCTAAAGCCTAAACCCTACTCCCTAAACCCTAAACCCTAAAATCCTAAAACCCTAAACCCTACTCTGGAAGCATCGCCGTTGCTGTTCCTGAACTCCGGACTCGCAGACCTCCAGAAACCGATAGCCTGCTGGAATGTGAAAGGTTTTAGGGCTTTAGGGTTTAGGGTTTAGGGCTTTAGGGTTTTAGGGTTGTAGGGTTTAGGGTTTTAGGGTTTAGGGTTTCAGAGTTTAGGGTTTAGGGTGTTTTAGGTTTTAGGGTTCAATTTTTATGGTTTTAGGGTTTAGGGTTGAGGAATTTTTACAAGATACGAACAAATAAACAGACAACAGCAGACACGCTACCATTACTACCAGCTGACAGCCCTTCGCTGCTACTTTGTCATAGCACTCCAGTGCCAAGTTTAAGATGCAGCATATAGGCCTGGACTGCTTACGGCCCCCATACAGCAATAGTCTAATATCAGGGTACTATCAGGGCTTTGCTACATACCTATATTTATATTCAAAAATATGCAAGTGCTACTGAGATGGGGCAGTCTCAAAGGCATAGAGTTCCCAGCTGTCTAATTCGTCTGAGGTGGCTTTCGCGCGCCAGTGGGTGTTCCCTGCCATCAACGAAGAGTCTGCGAACGCCCTGCATAAAAGCTGCTTGCCCAAAGTGACGGTGAAGGACTGTGGCCCTGAACTCCGGCCCTCCCTTCACTGGCCCTGAACTCCGACCCTCTCTTCCCTGCCGGTATCGTTTTCCGCACTGTGTTTTTTGGGGGTTTCGGATGTGGTTGAGCCGGAAAGCGCTGCAAAGTTCATCATTAGGGCTGGTGTCATTGCCAGCGACACACAGAGTTCTTCCCATTTGGTTTAGGACTTATGCTTCTTCGCTACGATTTCTCCGGTCCTCGCTGAAACATGGACTCAGAATGATTTGTGCAGGGATTCTCCATGCCTGGCTCAAAGGGCATGAGGGTATACTTTTCCTGATGGTAGACATCTCGTATAACCCTTAAAGCCTAAACCCAATAACATACCCCCGAACTCAAGAACCGATGCTAACTGTTGCGGTCGCTATGTTCCACCAGAACATGAAGCTCTTGTCGAAAAACTTCAACTGTCTAAACTTAGTAGGGGCCCAAAATAACTACCAATACTATTTTGGGATTAAGTCCTCTAAACCCTAAATCCTAAACCCAATTACATGTATAGCATAGTTTACCCCAAAACCTTAATCAAATGCTCAAGGCCCCATGTTACTCGGTTTAGGGTGTCAGGAGCCGTCACTTAAACCGGCAGCTCCAAACCTCCTCTCCTCTCAAGCCTATAGACGCGGTTTAGGGTTTAGGGTTTAGGGTTTAGGGTACAAAGTTCATGCGGATGGAAGCAGCCTGAAGCCGAACCTGAGGCCCATAGTCCTGACCGTAAAAGCCGCAGGTCCTAAACCTTGAAGCATCAAATCCTGAACCCGAAGGCCTTTCTAAAACCCCTGAGCCCCTCAACCTCCGACACCCAACCCCAAAGTCTAAACCCCCCCCCCCCCCCC
>CAJNDV010031512.1:16098-33136 GCA_905221635.1 Symbiodinium sp. CCMP2456
TTGTATGTATTTGTATGTATTTGTATTTGTATGTATGTATGTATGTATGTATGTATGTATGTATGCATCATGTATGTGTGCGTATGTATGTATGTATGTATGTATGTATGTATGTATCTATCTATCTATCTATCTATCTATGTATGTATGTATGTATGTATGTATGTATGTATCCATGTATCTATGTATCTATGCATATGTGTATCTATGTGTGCATGCATTTATGTATCATGCATGGTGCAACATTGGCAGCTAGAGCCGCCAGTGTTGGCCCCGCCAAGCTTGTCGGCGAAAGAGGCATTGCTTGAAAGTTCCTGGAAAATTGAAAACTGTGGCAGGGCCAACATCTCGGAGCATACGAATGCCAGCATTTTGGAGCATACGAATGCTAAAATGTAGTCGCTGCTGGCGAGGCATTGAAAGGGGTGGGCTAGTCTTGACGGTTCGTGGTCGAATCGGAAGGACCTGCACCTTATCATGTGGTTTCCTGCTAACCACCATTTTGTAGGCAAGCAAAGTTTGTCCACTGGTTCTCATGCGAGCCGTGCTGCGGTTTGTAGCTGTTTTTTTGGCTGGCCCCACTTCCGGCCCCAGAGCTCTCGCAGGTCCTGTACCAGCCGGACTGGGCCTGGCTGTCGATGCTGGTGTCGGCACTTCTGCCAACCTGGGTCTTGATGTTTGAATGGCGGCAGGTTCGGTGGTCGGAGTTACTGTAACATCTGCAGGAAAGTCGGATACAAGCACCGTCTTTTGCCGTGGTGCTTCCCTGGACCTCTGCAGGGCTTGGCGGGGCCAGCATGGCTGCCTCCCCTGCAGCTCGGGGCCGCCTTTGCGCCTGCGTGGTCGCAGCTGGCAGAAGTACTGGGCATGTCTACCTCGACGCGAATGGCAGGTCAGGAGCTGAGACCTCTTGGCGGCGGAGTTATGCTTCAGAGCCTTGAGCATCTTCGGCGATAAAGCATAGGTTGATTTCCCAGATCCTGATGAGACGTGCTGTAGTTCCTCGCCTAGGCTTCAGCACCATTGTGTTGCTGTCAATGATCGGCATGGTCACAGCCGATCGGAGAGCCCGGCATCGTCAGCATAAGGCTATGCTAGAAGCTGAAGTGCCGAAGATGATGGAGGAGCTGAAGATGCGAAATCCCAAGCTGGCGTGGTTGCAAGAGCATGAGCCCTGCGAGGAGCTTCTCCATCGCTTGAATCGAAAAGGAGTCCTTCTCTCTCGATTGGCCTCCGCGGAGTTCGGCGGCTCTCTGCCAGTCCTCGAAAGCTACGAGAATCCGCGGGGCCCGGGGGAGATAACGCCGTAGTCGCTGGCCAAAGGGGAGGCCTTGATTTGAACCCTGGAGGCCTGGCGAGCACTCTGGAGGCCTTCGAGGCCGCGACCCGGATGGAGCGACTGAGCACGGAGTTTCTGATCTCGCGAAAGGAGCGTCCTAGACTGCATTGGACTGCCACGTCTTGCACTTCTCCCGGTCGCACATGAATGCGTCCACAGCACGATGCCACTTGGGGTTTGAGCTGGTTTTAGGTGGCTCGCCGAACTGCGCGAGGGTCGGGACGACTACGCCGTGGTGGCACGCTGCGGCTCTCGGCTGGTGGATGCAGTCTGCACGCCGTCCAGCACCGTGCTGGGGCTGGAACTCAATTTTTATGGTGCACAGGAAGGGTAGGTGTTTGCAAAGTTGCCGGGCAGTGTGCATCTTTCACTCACCTCAATGGCTGCTTTGCTAGAAGCTGAAGCTTGTTCTAGCCTTTGACCTCAGGTGCAGACGATGTGCCTGCTGAGACGTCATGCGACCCGCAAACTTCCCAGAAGCTGGGTTTATATACTGTGTGGGTCTCAGAAGATTAGGAGAATTGGGGTCCCCAATTCTCTGGAACTCCAATGCTTCTACCATGATGAGTTTGGCTTGTTGGTCAGGGTTAAGTCCTAATGCGCTCGACAGCTTCCAAGGAGACATTTGGAAGATGATTATGAGCTTCGTCAGTGATGTTCGAGTCGTCTCCAGCCTATTGGAGCCAGTGGCTCCTTGATGGCAGGTCCTGCAGGAACAAAGCACTCGTGGGTGTTAAGCTGGCCAGCCAATGCCATCTTCAGCTGGAAAGCTCGACCCTTCACCCAAACACCCTGGCTTGACAGTGTCACCTGTAAAGCCTTCTAGACGCATGTTGCGAGGTGAAGCATTTCGGTGGTGGCCAGCCGCAACATCAAGTCGTTCCCTGGCCTGTCGAAGCGTCAAGTGTCAAGATCGGGCAGCCCAAAGAGACTTCCCTGGAAGGTCCGAGGCTGGGAAGCCATGAAGGAAGTTGGCGAGTGGCTGCAGCGGCAGCGACAGGCCCTCCGCACAGTGTGAAAAGGAGTGTAGGTAGGAATGTGCGGAGGGCAAGCCGGCTTCCAACAGGAGGAGGCTGCAGAGAGCTCCAATCTGAGGGGCAGTCAGGCTATTTCCCAAAAACAACCGGAGTCGCAAAGCAGATCAATGGTAGTCTGAGGCGTTTTTAAAGCCTGAGTGGAAGTTTAGCAAAACCAGCAAGTCCATTGCAGGCGACGGAGGGTGATATTCCAGAGCCAGGCGAGGATGCACTTGCCAAGCAGCTGGCCAAGTGGTGGAAGGCTCGAAACCTTTGGCCAAACTCCAAACCTGACACGGGCCGGGCCCTAGAGCTCGAGGTCCAAGCCCTAGAGGGATCTGAGCTTTTTTTGCCTTTGCAATTCACAGGAAGGGTTGAGATCTGCGCAATTCCCTTTAGCTGGCCTTAGGTTTTGAGATGTTTTGAAGTGCTGAGGAGAGTGAATCTTCTTTCCCCTCTCCGCCACCCCAGCGGCCCAGATGTACCGTCGTCTGCCCTAGCTGGAGCCCTGAGCACCTTGCTCCCTCAACATCTCTTCCTGGAATCTCTTCCTGTTTTAAATGCAGA
The DNA here is from genome assembly GCA_905221635.1 of Symbiodinium sp. CCMP2456. Classification (NCBI taxonomy): domain Eukaryota; class Dinophyceae; order Suessiales; family Symbiodiniaceae; genus Symbiodinium; species Symbiodinium sp. CCMP2456. The sequence goes on from CAJNDV010031512.1 coordinate 19,021, forward strand.
CTTGCCTGTAACCAAGATTGAAGACGGCGTTAAGAAAAAATAAATAAGACCCTCAGGCTGCTCCGAAGAGGTTTGGCCGTTCCGGCTCCCGAAAGGTGCGGGCTGAGGAGGAGCGCTCAAAGTAGGGCTCACGTTGGTCCTAGGTTCTGCAAGATTCAAGGCCGAAGTAGGCCCCGCGGAGCTTGTTTAACTCGAAGCATGTGGCAAATATGGCCCAACGGAGAGTTAGGGCTTGTAACTGTCCCCCAAGCACATCAACACCTACATGCTGAAAGCATTGCTGGGTTCGGCTCGTCTGGCAAGTGTGCAACATGTGTGTGACGAGAGCAGTACATAAATTATCTCAAAAGCCATGGGACTCCTCGACCAACACTGAAAAGGGACACTCACATCCTTCCCGAAGCCACTCCTGCGGGATTTTTCGGAGGATCGGAGCACCTGGATGCAGGGACCTCGTGCATTGACGCCCGGCTGCCCGCTGGTGATGGGCCCATGAGGCCGCATGACGCAGCTTCTGCATCGAGATTTGGTGGAAGAGGTGTATAGGGCTTCGAGCTGACAGGGTGCAGGATTGCCTTGGGTTGCTGTGGTCGATCTTGAACGGACTTGTCAATTCTTTGACGCGGCGGATCAGCCTGCAAGTTGAAACATGTAGCAGCTACCACTCAAGTGGCACTGTAAATATTTGTAAATGTAGAGCTGGCATGTGTGATCTGATTGAATCGGAACTAGCTGCCTGAGTTATTTGCCTGGTGGCAGCAGATTGATGGTACAGCCAGTCAGTTTGCGCGCAGGCGATGCAGCAACGACTGCTCACAAAACACCCAAAACTCGACACCCCGAGTCCCCCATCCCACTGTGTCAGGACAGTGTACAGTCTGTCCGTCGCCCCGAGAAACAGGAAGACCTGGAGTGCTTTTGCAGGGAAGTAGAGACGAAACCCACCCCAGCCTCGTACCATATGGAAAGAGTCGACAGGTTGTGGTTGCAGGGCTTGCTGGGATACGTGGTGTCCGTTTGTGTCTGTGTGTATGTGCGCGCAGCTAGAGACGTATCACTAGTGGCTTCGGCCCACGTACTACCTGACGGAGGTTGAGAGTTCAATGTTAGCAGGTTAACAGGGAGTCCACAGTTCTGTTGCGAACGAAGACAGCGGTGGATACTTCAGTCTTTGTACCTGCCATTATTCTGTTTGCTCGTCTCAGAGTGCATCATTATTCGTGTTCGTTGATCCTACATACTGCCTTTTCGGTGTTGCGTGTTCGACACTACTGATTGATAAAAGGCTCGCAGGCAATGGCCCTCCCACAAGCCGTCCAAATACACTGGTACTCGTACCACGAGCACTCCTTCGCGCGAGCGAGCTGCTCAGCACATCTGACTCCGCTTCTCTTGGCTCTCAGCTTCTGTGGAGGGTAGGGGAGTTTGAGACCACGTATGCTCGCAGGTGCAGGGCTTGGTGTTCTAGAGTGGCATAACCAGGCAAGGGGAGCATCTTGGAGGCCTGCGAAAGCTGAGATCTCTTATCGCAAGGAGTCCCAAAAGCCGATAGCAGACTTTAAGCTTCATTCACGGACGCAACTCTCAAACAGCAAGTTAGTCGCAGAGACCCTTGCCCAGGTGCTGCTTTTTCGGCTTTGGCCGGCCCATGGCGAACGGGCCGGTGCTTCAGTCTGTGGGGCGGGGGGAGAGCTGGAGTTTTGGAGTTTGCATTGAGCCTGAAGCCTGCAAATCCTGGAGCCTCCTGGGTGTCCTTTCGGTTGCCGAGGGCAGTCAATGGCAAACACCACCAGAAGGCGCCGGCCTCCGGGCATTTCTCCGGAGCCTCAGCCGCCGGAAGTTGCAGCCCGAGCCATGAGACGAACGAGACCCCACTGCAGCGTTTTTTTGCCCGTTAGGCCCGAACTCTCCCACGTGGCAGGTGACATGGGACATGGCAACTGCCACCCCGAACGTCCTGCCCGTCGCGGATGGAAGGTCACCCATGACCGGGAATCCGTGCGTTCCCCTTTCTTTTGGGGTCCCAGCTTGCGTTGAGAATCATGAGACCTGGCGAGACTCAAGTGGCAAGCCTTCGAAGTTTGCTGTTGACGAGGGTGTAGGAAAGGGCAAAGGCTAGATTGGCAAATGGCTAGTGGCTGCACAGTCCCATGTTGCTGCAAAGCTTTGGTGCATTTGCTCAGGCTGCTCATGGCTTTGTGCGATGGTGGCTTGCAGTACGTGTTTGGAGGCTCGGAACTCCGGGCTGTGGAAACAGATGAGTCGACACTCGCTCCGGTTGCAGCCTCCGCTGGCTTTCCGAATCTTCTGAACTTGAGGTGCATCTCTGCAAGGTACGACCTTTGTAACCGAAAGGCGAGGAGGTGTTGGGCATGGTATGCCAGAAGCTGGAAGCCTCGGCGGTGGCGGATGCAAAGTACAAAGAATATAGTCCGCTGAAGAGTGGATGCAGCATCATCAGCACCAAGCTCCCGACGGAGAAACGTGGCTAGAATCCTCAGCCCTGCGCGACTCTATTGTTCCAAAAACCCTGAACTTCTTGTCTTGCATCTTCGCAGAGTACAGCTGCTAGAGCTCCAGACTCCAAAGCCTCAGATTGCCAGTGATGCAGGCGTTAGAGCCACAGTCGGCGCGAAGGCCTGGATCATGCTTGGAAAGACAGACTTATCTATGGATCTCACTTTACGCGTTGTGCGGTGCAGGGCGGATGTTCCATGTTCGAGATCACGATCGTGGAGCTGCTGGAGCCCATAGAAGGCCTCGGAGTCCTAGAATCCGTGCCGGCACACAAGCTTTCAGCGAACGGAGATTCTTGCCAGATGTCATGGTTCGGCCCTCCTTCAATGTCAGTCTCCCTTTCATGGACAGCTAGGATCCAGGTTGTGTTATCCTTCCGTCCTCGGGCCGATTTCCGCCGAAAGGCGAGCCGCGCCCACGTGCGGCGCCGGCCTCGCATGGTGCTCGGTGCGGCAAAGTGTATTTCAGCCCTCGCGTCAGGAAACAGAAAGAGCAGATGGATGCACAGGGCACACGGTGCTCTGTCAAGTTTAGGACATGAGGCAACTCCGGAACGTGAGACCTGGCCTGGTGATTCGCAAATAGGCAAGGTTTTCCCAATCATCCGAATCGCAGCTCGCTACTCTTAAGAGGACGATGGACAGTTCGGAGTTGCTGGCTTAGATCTGGAGAACAGTGCGACGACTCGTGACGGGGTGTCGGGACGCTGGTGGATACGGGGCATCCCCTGTCAAGATGCGGGCGAAATGTGGGCTCAAAACTAGAGAAGCTTGTCGACAGGGCGCTGCCACGAACAGACGGCTAGCAAGATTGAAACAAAGATTGGGATAATCGGACAAGGGTTTTATCGGAGAGTCAGAGAGTCTACAGACGCGATCCCGCCAGTCCGGGCAGCCAGCTGCAACGGGCGTTGTTGTGGCTGGCAGTTAATGAGCGGTCTCTTCGAATCATGTCTTACACTTGCGCTTGTGTGCCGAACACAGATTCTGTTAAGGCTTGCAATCTTGTAAACCAATGACATGTAGGCGAGAGCTCCTCTACTTGGATTACCTAATTAAGTCTAAGTATTTGCTACTACATGTTGCGGGATGTCTTAGGGTGAGCTCGGAAAGAAGCCTCGGCCAAAAATAAACTCCCGGAACCTTGGCCGAAGCCGCGCTTGTCAAGGCGGCAACTTCTGCGCGTTGGCTTCTCGACGCTAGAAGCCGCCCGCTTGAATCGAAACAGAGTTTGAGACTGTCACTGAGCGATGGTTTCCGCTCGATGCAAAGCCCTGGTAAGAGTTTTGCGGTCTTTGCGGCATCCGTGTTTGCAGGCACTTTTAGCTTTGCTCAGCTTTTCTGCAGTTGCCAGCGATTCGCTGAGCACCTCATTCGTTGAGGGTTCATCCGTGATGCATTCAGAATTCAGCCTGCCTTGTCTTATGATCCATGGCGTTTTGTTCAGACTCCAAGCACGACGGAGGCGGGGGTGCTGATGGACAATGCAGCCGAGGGCCAGGCCATGTCCGACTTGAGCCTTAGGAGGTGCCTTTAGCGCGCTCCTGTGGCGTGGGCGGGGGATGAGGGTCCAGGCCTCAGGTCGGAGGTACTTCGAGCCGAAGTCTGCCGCAGGCATCGTCATCATCGTCATCATCATCATCATCATCATCATCATCATCATCATGCTCTTAGTACCCTAACATCAAGTTTTAGACAGCCTTAGGGCCGAAAAGCCTTGACAGGTGTTTGTTGACAGCCTCGGCCAGCTTTCGCTGCCCGGGTCGAAAGCTCGAGCCGGGGCCCACGTAGCATCAGCTTTATTAGCATCATGAATATGACAGTGTTTTTTACTGTTCAGGATTTGTTGGGTTGTCTTCGCTAATCATCATTGCTTTTTGCTATCATAAAGATGTGTAGTGCTACCATCCGTTGTTGCGGTGGCATTGTCCGTAGCTTTCGTGTCGACGACTGTTTTTATTGCTCTATGATGATGATGATGGTGATGATGATGTTGTTGTTGTTGCTGCTGTTGTTGTTATTGTTGTTGTTGTTGTTGTTGTTGTTGTTGTTGTTGTTGCTGTTGTTGTTGCTGCCAGTTGCTGCCGTTGTTCTTTCTTCTTCTTCTTCTTCTTCTTGCTGCTGCCGCTGCTGGTGTTGCTGTTGATGTTCATGCTGCTGTTGTTCCCGCTGTTGTTGGCCGCACTAGCAAGTGTTGCTACTGCTGCCACCCACCCACTCCTTGTAAGGGTTCGGGGTTTTGCACCACTCTTTTGGTTTGGGTTTTCGCACCCATTCACTTCGCGTCCACCCACTCCAGCTAGAATCTTGCACCAGGAACTGTTCGGGTCTTGGTTTTCCGCACCCAACCACTCCTTTTCGGTTCTTGGGTGTCGCACCCACCCACTCCTTTCGGGTTTTGTTTTGGCAGCAGATACTCCGTTTAGGGTTTCGGGTTTTCGTGGAACATACTCCGTTAAAGGGTTTGCAGCACCCAACCACCCGGGTTTCCGCACCCACCCACTGCTTTGTTTGGGTTCTCGCACTGCTGATCTTGTGTAGAGTTGCTTTGCATGTATGTTGCACTCGCAGGGCCCGGCACGGAGCGCTAGATGCTTCGGCAGAACACCGTGCTCTCACTGGCTCACCACGTGGTGCATGAAAACTTGATCTTGTATCTTGAACAGACTTTCGAGGTCACTCCACACGACCTAAACGCCTAATCCTGAAGCGTAGTTCCTGTGCTGAAGACCACTGCATCTATGCCCACCGGCTCCCGCGCAGCTCTCCGGACTCAGGTGTTCCAGCGATTACATAGAGACGAGGCATGGAACTAGCTTTGCGGTGGCCTTCCTGCTGGCTTCGCGACCGTCGATAGAAATTCACTCATAGATCCGATGGAAACAAGGGAGACTGTGCCCAGGAAGTTTGTTCTGCCAAAAGTTGCTTAACGTCTGCTCACCCGGATGTTCGCTCCGGCTGTTTCACTGGGTAACGCGGTCGAGCTGCTGAAGCCTTGCACGGCTCAAGCCCTAAAATCTGCTCAACAAGTTTGGGAAGGTCGTTGGCTTGATGCTGAACCTAGACCAGGACAGTCCGGAGGCCAGACATGTTCATTGTTGCCTGCTTTGGGTACTGGGGTTGGACCTTCAGTAGGTTTCTGAAGCACATTGGGGTGACGGTTCTTAGGGTTTGTTACTTGATGCAGAACATGCATCTCGAAGTTGTTTCGGTTATTGCAGAGGCATGCATGCAGACAACTGTTCGGTCTTCATGATATGCTGAGTATGATGGAGGGCTTGCACTCCTACTTGCTGCTGGACCTGAGTAGACTACATGGGTTTCTTGCGGTTCGGGATCCTTCTGCGATGTCCTTCCCAGAACTACGGATCCTACAATGTTCTTTCCCTTCGCATGGTTGGCGGGTTGAGAGTTTTTCGCCAGTGTTGAACGTGCGTCGGCAAACCTGTGCCCAGCAAGGCCAACACTCTCAGCATTTTCCGCGACGGCGTGCGTCCGGCACCGAAGATCGCCTAGTCTCGTGAAGCTGCCTGGTTGGAGCACGTTGGCCGTCGATGAGGGACATGATGTCTTCTAGTCTAGTGCGCAAAAAGAAGCACACAGGTTAGCTGAGCGTGGGTGGCCAATGTGGGTTCGGGGATGCTGGGAGTTCATCTGCAGCCCGGAAGCCCTGATGAGTTGCGTCGTCGATTTCGCAAGAAAGGAGGTGTTCCCGGCAATCCTTGTGGCCCCCGAGCACGACATGCATCAAGCAGCGCAAAGGAAAGAACCGGAAGTGCTGAAACAACTGCCCTTCGACAACCATCTTTCGAGGTGCTTGCCCGCCGCAGAAGCTGCCTGAGGGTCTGACCGGGAAGGCATTACGGGAACTCTTGCCAGACAGGACGCAGATCAGTCGAAGTTAGCGACAAAGAAGCTCTGAATAACCGAGGATGCCAGATAGCATGTCAACCAGTCCACCAAGAAGCTTCTCAATGCCGAACCTTCGATCTCTTCCCCCTAACCTGCACTGTCTTCTGTGCTTCTTCGGACTCAGGGTCTTGGCTGGGTGGATCGGTGTCCTAAGCACTCGCCAAGCAGTCGAAATGCTGGATCTTAACCCGCAAAATCTCAATCCCATAGCCCTGGCATTCGACAGACGCTGTTCCCGACCGTGACGTTCAAGAACATGACTCTCCTCGTCAACTTCGGCTGCTGGCTCAGCTCGTGAAATCTGCCAGCTGGCTGGCTTCCTCGATGAGTTCGACGGCTTAAACTAAATTGGGAGCACTGATGTTTCGAATTGCAAAGCCCTGAACTGTATGCTGCTGGCTGATCTGGAAAGGGCTTTCCCAAAAAGCATCTCTTGACTACGCTCGACTTGAGCCGTGATGAGCTCTCACCCTACTAATGCTATGCCGCTAGGCCGCGGGAGCCTCGTTGTAGGCCTTTCGCCGAGCGTTCCGGTGTCTCTTCTGCATCCGAGGCCCAACACCGCAATGCAAAGTCGATGCCACCTGCGCCATGCTGCAGGAACCATGCTGATCTGTTGATGCCTGTGTTTGCCAGGGTGAGACCAGGGTGAGATCTGAGCAGAAACCTCTTTTACCGGATCATGGGCTGGGAGTCGTTTCTGCCTGGCCGGTAACCCAGGTTCGCCTGAAGAGTGGTTTGCTGACCAGTTCACGAGTCAGATGAATATACACGAATACTATTTTGGCTCAAAGAAGCCTGAGCTCCTTTCCACAGAGCCTCGAAAGTCCAAGCAGCGGTGCCTCTGGTGAGGATGTTGGGGAGGAGGACATGGAAGTCATTGAGTCGGAGGATTTTGCCGCCAGGAAGCCCGAGGCTGCGGCAGACCTGGACCAACCCCCCGAAACCCCGAAAGGACGCGCCTCGGTGCGCCGAGGCCTCGCTTTTTTCCACAAAGAAAGACAGAGGCTTCGGGTGACTGCAAGACAAAAAAAGTTAGCAATCCAGCAGTGAAGCCCAACCCCAAGAAGGGCGCAAAACTTAAGCAGCGCGCGCCACCTGGAAACTCGGAGGTGCTTTTTCCTTTGGGCTTGCCGGATCACGGCCTTTTTGACTGGGTGGATCAGTTCCTCCAGGAGAATCCGAGGCGCGGGCAGCACTAGAGGGGTTCTTTCCGGTTCGCGACAGCGGCAGCTGAGAGACGTTTATTTCCTCCACGTATTGGCTCCAAGTTCAGACCATAGGGGAACATTTCTCGGAGACCTCCTCCAGTTGTTGAGGCTTCGGTGTCTACTGTGTGCTGGCAACGGTGGGGAGATGCAAGTGCTTTGTAACAGCGCGGTTCCCCTGCAATCCTCATGTAACTATTACTGTGACAACCTCTTCTCAGATGGGCAGGATAGCAGAGCTCAGTGAGCGAAAAGCTATTGCATGGGCTGGATCCCAAGCACTGGGTTATGACCGCTTCGACCGAAGGCTCCGCGGGATTTCAACCAGAGTTGGCGCAGTGAGCTGGAGCAGCGTCGGAGTCGATGGGCTGTTCTTTCAGGATCTGTTTCTCCTTTCCTGCCTGGGTGCCCGAGCAAGGGCTTAAGGCAGGCGCAGAACGCCGGGCGCAGGCCAGAAGCCTCACAGCTCCCACTATGCTGACTCGCCAAGAACTGTAGCAGAACTCTCAAACCGAAGCATTTATCCCAAACCACCGGGTCGTGGCCGAGGCTGAGAAGAGTGGTATTCCACAGGGCCCGCGACGTGACAAGTCTCAAGACAGGCCCTCGTTCGTCGAGGGGTTGCGAAGATGCGCTCAGGCTTGTTGCCCAGCCCCCCAAAGCCGCAACTCCACACTAAAAATTCCATCCGGTCAGACCAGTGCACAACGCTGAGAAGTACCGCATCATAACCCCATGTAAACTTCTTAAACGCCGCATCGGCATTCTTCAACCCTAAGCCTTTTCAAGCCATCAGCCTGAAGCCCTGCAAAAAGCAACCCCAAAGCTCGGGGATCACATGTTATGTTTGTTTGTTGGGGGAACCTTAGGGTTTTTGTTGATATGGCCGCAAGCAGGCAAGCGAGTGAGCCATGAACGCCAATTCCGCCCCACCAGCAAAAGCAACGCTTCATGCCGAGACAGCAAAAACAAGAACACATGCACCCCGGCTTCGACCGCAAGAAGAAGCATGCACCGCAGCAAGAGACACAAGCACTCCCGCTTCGAAAGGCAAGTAAGCTCCGACAACACAAGAAAAGACAAACTGCTATTGCCAGGCCGGGTACGAACTTCGGCATCGGGGCTCTGGACGATGGCAGCACCCACAAGGCTCCAGGGGGGCTTTGTCTGCAGCATCCAAAGCTTTTCGCCAACGTGGTGTCATCATCTTCTGGTGTGATTGCGACACAAGAAGAATGGTTCTTTCCAAAAGATGCTGTATGCCATGGTGGCAACAGCAGCAACAGCCCGGCACCAGCGCCAGCGCTAGCACCCAATAGCAGCAACAGCAGCAACAGCAGCAACAGCAGCAGCAACAGCAGCAGCGACAGCAGCAGCAGCAACAGCAACAACAGCAGTGACGACGACGACCACGACGACGACGACCACGACGACGACCACGACGATGACCACGACGACGACGACGACGACGACGACTACTACTACTACTACTACGGCTGCTGCTGCTGCTGCTACTACTACTGCTACTGCTACTATTGCAACCAATTACTACTCCCATTTCAGTAGTACAACACTGTAGATACTGTCACAGCTGCTGCTGTGTCTCGTGCTATTTTGTTCACGATTGCTACCAGTACTCTCGTCGCCAGCATTGTTTGGGGAGGTTTTGGGAACCTGCACCGACACAGGCCCCAACAAGCACAGAACATGAGAAGATCCGTGGTCGTCCAGGTGCTCTCGTTGGCAGCCCCTGCACTGAGGCCTTGCCCTGCCTCGGGGGCATGCGATGTTCAATCAGATTTACTTGAACGCCTTGGACATTTGATTTAGTGGAGCCCCCGGCCCTCTGGTTTTCCAGCCTCACAGTATGAAGGCGAGACCTCCTCGTTTTGGAGCTCAATAACAACCTCCGCGCCAGTGAGCGCAAGAAGGCCCTCGCGAGGCCCGATTGACCAGGAGCTGGCTCGAGAGAGATGAAAGGGTCTGGTGGTAGTGGTGGTAGTAGTATTAGCAGCAGCAGCAGCAGTGGTGGAAGTAGTAGTAGTAGTAGTAGTAGTAGTAGTAGCAGCAGGAGTAGTAGTAGTAGTAGTAGTAGTAGTAGGAGTAGAAAGAGCAGCAGCAGCAGCAGCAGCAGTAGTAGTAGTAGCAGCAGGAGTAGTAGTAGTAGTAGTAGTAGTAGTAGTAGTAGTAGTACCAGTAGCAATAGTAAAAGAAAACAGAGCCAACAACAATAGAAATAGCAGTAACAACAAAAAAACTAAATGGTAGTAGTAGCAATAGTAATAGTGCTAGTCCGGGTAATGGTAATAGTAACAGTAATACTACTGGGAATAGTAACAGGAACACCAATACTAATGGTAACAGTAATAATAATAGTAATGGTAGTCGTTATTGTAGTTGTAAAAGTAATAGTACTAATTATTGTGGTAATGATAGAAAGTGTCCTAATACTATTACCAGTACTAGTAATGGTGACAGAAACAGCAATATCAAGAGTAATTCAATAGCAATAGCAACAGGAATGAGAATAGCAGATAGTAGTAGTAGTAGTAGTAGTAGTAGTAGTAGTCATTGGAAGGTTAGTAGTAGTAACAAGAAAAAGAATAACAAAAGTTATGGTACGAGTGAGAAAAATACAAAATGACAGTGAAAAAAGCAAGAGTCTGAATTCTAACATTGACCAAGAATCGTCGGAGCCGTAGTACGAGTGCGAGACATGGACGTGATGCACGCTGGGGACGGGTACCGCAACTTCATGGTGGCTGTGCCCTGCCTGGGTATGGTTTAGGGCGTATTTAGGATTTAGGGTGTAGGGTGTAAGATCTAGGGATGAGGGTATATTTTGGGTGTAGGGTGTAAGGTTTGGGGATTAGGATGTATTTAGGGTTTTTTTTGAGAGCCCTGTTCCACCTCGAAACAAGTCACCAACGGTAGAGAGCCTCAATGAGGCAGGCTAGCTAAGAACTCCTCAGAGACCGTAGTTCCCTTTCATCTTCACTTCGACGACCCTTGAGACTGCGACTATCCACCTCCCTGCTGCTGCCCTGCATCTGGATTCATCCCGAGGTTCCTTGACGTCGCATTCGATCCCAATACATTCCTGCAGCTCTGTATTTAGGGTTTGGGGTGTAAGGTTTAGGGTTGTGACAAGGGTTTAGGCTGTATATTAGAGCTTAGGTTTTAGGGTTGGTTCAGGGTGTATTTAGGGTTTAAGGTTTAGGCTGTAAGGTTCAGGTTTAGGGTTTGTTGTGTAGGGTTAGCCGTTTAGGGTTTAGGCCCAATCCCTCAAACACGAACTCATCTCCAGCATACTTGAAGTTTAAGAGAAAAAACCCTTTTCCGTAAACCCTAAACCGAAAAGTTCATGGTTTAGGGTTCAGGGTTGTAGAGCTCAAAGTTTAGGTTTCTGTGATCTTTTAGCTGTTGCCACGGGCTTCTGGGAGTGGGCCGCATCTTGGAAGAGAGAAGAATCCCTGATACACGGAGGTTGTATTCCACCGTTGGGTTTAGGGTCTACAATGAGGTTTAAGGGTTTAGAGTCTAGGATCGTAGATTGTCTAATCCAGCCAAATCCGGGCTTGTCTGATTATAACGGCTCTGCCTGACTGCAGACTACACGGCTGCCTACCAGCTTGTATATATTTGTATTTGTATCTACCTGGCTGCACAATGATGTGGATGTGTGCACACAAGTCGAAATTACACTCAACGTTAAACCCTAATAGATCGTCGCTTAGTGGGCGGGATCCTCGAAACTGTGGTCTCTGCTGGATCCTGGGCCCACGACGTGTGAGAGTTATGCTTTTTGGTTTCCGATTTCCTGGTCTCATGGGTGTTATCATGACGGTCGCCTCAATGTTAACTCAGCAATCTTGGTCGCTGTACTCTTCGCTTCTGCTGGTATGTATGACAATCGTTGGGACGGATGGTAGTTGTCACTCGTCTGTTTGGCTCGGTGTGGCTTGGGATTCGTGGCCTCTGTCGTGTGTCAACATGTCCTCACTTCGCATGGAGCGCCAGTTACTGCTTTGCCTGCTTGTGTTTCTGTCAACCTTCTTCCTTCTTGGCTCCCGTCTCTTTGAACTTGAGTTCTGTATTGTGTTGTTCCTCGGCTCTGCTTTGTGTTCAGCACGTCGATGATACCAGACCGCAAAACTGCAGATTGTGAACCGCGAAATCGACGCAACTTTGCGCCTGCTTCTATTTTTCTCATTTCAACAATAAAAACAGGATTTCGGGATGTGTGTACATACATACATATATATATATATATAAGATTGTATAAGTATAGGAAAGAACCCTAAGGAATGACGCTGGCAATCACTCTGTCTTCTATATTCGGCCCTAAACCCTAGAGCAGCACGTCCTAAGACGTCCCACCACTTTAAACACGTGCACCGAGAAATGGGATAACAAGGCCCCTGATGCTGGTAAACTGCTAAACAGCAACCACCAGTAGAGGGCTTGTCACAATCAGAATGAACATAATACCACGAATGTTCATGGCTGAGGCATGACAAAACCGTGAATAATGATACAAGTAGCAGCACTACGAAGTTTCATAAGTCATCATCCCTCCCCCTTGCCCAAGCTGTGCGCGTCCTTGTAGCTCCCGTGGCTTACGTGGCTCACGTGGCTCACGTGGCTCACGTGATACAGTTCCCTTCCTGGGGCCGCCTCAGGGTGCTTAACATTATTCTCTACGATGAAGGTTCATGATTCAGGGTTGAAGGGTCCCTTAAGCTTCGGAGTACCTGAAAATGACCCTTGCAATAAGGGTACTACTATTCGGGACTATATTCAGGACTGTTTTTTTAAACTCGCCTGCAATGCTTCGAGAACCTCCAAAACACCTGACAAAAAGCCCTGATAAAACCCTTCAAAACGTTCGCACCCTATGCACCCTCATTAAGCCCTACTTGCCGAAACTCCCATCCTAAACCCTCAACCCTAAAGGGGGTTTGGGGGTTTACTTGGAGGATCATGGGACTTAGAAAGTAGGGTTATAAGTACCTTAATTGGGGTTATAAGTACTTATATGTATAGTTACCTTATTTATAACCCTAGTTACCAAGTCCCATGATCCTTTAAGTAGGAAACCCCCACCTCTTGCGGGACTGAGCCGAAGTTCAAGTAGGCGGCGAGGACGAGGCCGCAGCCAAGGAGGCCCACACTTACGCCCCCGAGGACCTTCATGCCGAAGCCCGGAATGCTGGCCTCCTGAGTCTAAGCTTCGTTTTTGCTGGTTTTGGGGTTTAGGGCTTAAGGCTTAGGGCTCAGGGGTTTGGGTTGAGGGCTTAAGGTTTAGGGTGTAAGGTTAGGGTTCAGGGCTCTTCTGGAACTTGAATCTTTGCCGCGCTGTACTTCTTGAAGGGCTGTTTATGGTATGTACAGCGGGGCATACAAGCTTGTAGGGTTTTACAAGGGTTCTATGATTGGGGGTCTGTAGTTGGTACTATATGGGCTTGTAAATAGTTGTATGAAAAGGAACCAATTCAGTTTCCTTACTCTTGCAGATAAAAATGGAGCTCTGATGAAAAACCCAGATTCTCTTTGGCTGGTCTGTGGAAGCAATTGGCTCTCTTCCGACATGGCTGGTTGTTTCTAGCCTGGTGCTCGCGAAGACTCGCTTCAAGCCGGAGAGGTTCTTGATCTCAAATGAGCTGCGGCCATTTCTGAGCCACTTGTTCGGAATAGTGTGTTGAATGCGTGGTGACCCGCTGCATGTCTCCGGGTAGTCCCAAAACTTGGAGGGTCAGTGACTTTGCAAGTCTGTGGTACTTTTAACTTTTAACTCTTTCAATGAACTACTTACTAGGTCCCCCGACCCTCGAAGAAGCAGAGTTGCCAGAAGACCTGCTGAGTCCGAATATCGGGGCCCTCATAGCTAGAGCAAGGATCTGGCGTTTCTTATACTATCGTTCTTTTTCGGACCCTAAGGAATGGTATTGATAGGTTTAGGGGTTTAGGGTTTAGGGTTTAGGGTTTAATCAAGCTCTCCCGCTGCCGAAAACTTAGACGCTTGTAGACAACCCGAGTAACTGCCCGCGGCCCACCATCTGAAGTTGTGACACCAGGCTCAATGCCAAGAAGCACCCTGCAGAAATGAACCGAAGGTTTTTGAAGTGAAGCTCCCTCACTTTGAAAGCATCGTGAGTGCAGTCTCTGAAAAGACCAGAGATGTGATCAAGACAGTGCCATTCATACACGTAGCAGTCATCAGCTACCATCTGCGTCCATACGTCTGTGACCTCCTAAGCTGATTGCTTCATCTGAGGAGCGGACTCGGCGATACACCATGAGCTCGATTGCCTCCAAACAGCCGACTCTGCCGGCTGGTAGCAGTAGCAGTAGCAGTAGCAGTAGCAGTAGCAGTAGCAGTAGCAGTAGCAGTAGTAGTAGGCGTAGTAGTAATAGTAGTAGTAGTAGTAGTAGTAGTAGTAGTAGTAGTAGTAGCAGTAGGAGTAGTAGTAGTACTAG
>CAJNDV010031513.1:8904-23135 GCA_905221635.1 Symbiodinium sp. CCMP2456
ACCCGTGTACCGTTATCGCTCTCTGCACCTTCCCTACACCCGTGCACCGTGCCCGTGCACCGTGCTCCGGTCCCCTTCCTGCATTCCCGTGCACCCGTGCACCGTTCCCGTGTACCGTTATCGCTCTCTGCCCCTGCCCCTTCCCTAGACCCGTGCACCGTCCCCGTGCACCGTTATCGCTCCCTGCCCTGCTCCCCACCCGTGCACCGTTCCCGTGTACCGTTATCGCTCTCTGCCCCTTCCCTACACCTGTGCACCGTGCCCGTGCACCGTTATCGCCCTCTGCCCCGGTCCTCTCCCTGCACCTCCGCGTATACCCGTGCACCGTCCCCGTGCGCCGTTATCGCTCTCTGCCCCGGTCCACCTTCCCGTGCACCCGTGCACCGTTCCCGTGTACCGTTATCGCTGTCTGCCCCTGCCCCTTCCCTAGACCCGTGCACCGTCCCCGTGCACCATTATCGCTCTCTGCCTTGGTCCCCTCCCTGTCCACTTCCTGTACCTGCCCGTGCACCCGTGCACCCTGCCTGTGTACCATTTTCATTCGCTCTCCCGTCGGGCTCTCCCGTCGGCTCGTTCCACTCCCGTCGGCTCCGCGATCCCTCCGTACACGGCTTCCTCTTTGTTTGCTCTTCCCGGACGCGTCGGCTTCGTTATCGCGCTCTCGCGGCTTACCGTTCTGAACGAGAACCCAACCCCAGAGGGGTTTTTGGGAAAAAACAAAGCACACGAAAGAACGCAGCGTATATCTGCTGGCTGTACAGGCTGATAGTCTAGAAGCACTAGGCTGTTTCAGCTAAGCACGGGTGTTTCCGTGCAGAACGCAGCTGCAAGCAGGTCTCGGCTTCTCAGAAACAGAGACAAGACAAGGAGAAGCAGCAGTTTCAGCCACCTTTCAGAGGCTCACGGAATCGTTGAACTCTTCCTTCGTCATCACCGGAGTGCCATGTAGTTTCCGCTGGATTTCCCGAGTCAAGGCGCTTTTTCCAGCGGCGATGTGCTCCACTGTCATGGCGGCTGCGCGTTTCAGCCTCTTCTTGCTCTTGCTGGACGACGCCGCCATCCTTCTTGAGCAGCAGATGGGAGTACCAGCAGGACATATGTATGTGACAGGAGGTTTCCAGCAACGCAGGTCAGGAAGAGTATTGCACACAAAGATGATGGGCGCGACTGAAATGGTCGTTGTCTGGGACGTGCAGGTCGTGCAGGAAGTCCCATACCTGCAGATGGTTTCTGGCTCGTCTGCGGTCAAACTCGCGCTTGCTTTCGCCGGCCATTTCAGTGACAACCGGCACCAGACTGGCTTGACATGTCACTGTCGTGGCAACATCTAGGAGCCCTATAAGGTAGGTCGCCGCCAGAGTGTGTGGGCGATAGACTGTGGGAAGCCCGACAGCGGACGGCCTATTGTCTGATGCCGATCCTTTACTGGAACCTCCAAGTCCAGTCGCTCGAGCAGTGCTGGGTCCTGAAAGGCTTGCGGCTCTGGCGTGGGGCTCGGGCCGTCTGGGCCGAAGTTAGGTCCTGTTGTCGCTGACTGCTGTGTGATGCTGTGTGCCAGTCTTGCTCTCTGGCTCTTGCGAACCTGTAAAGAAACGACGTAGCTCCGCAGAGCTCAGTGAGGAATCTCCGGTCCCTGCGAGGTCTCTGGCGAAGTCGTTTGACTGGGCCCTCGTTTGCGCTTGATGTGGCGCGGTGTCTGCACCACTGCTCCCATCGCTGGCGAACCTGGCACCGTGGTCGCCCAAGAAGGCCTCCCCGACAGCGGCGTCGGGCTCGGCGAGTCCAGCTGAGTGGCCAGCTGCGTCGGGACATCCCAAGACATCGGACTGTCAACAGACATGGCGAAGCACCTACGACAAAATGCTTTGGTGCTCTTGATCCTAAGAAGAGGCCGGGATGGGTCGCCTGGCCAACATGTGAAGCACTCGGAACTGCAGAAAAGGGTGGTGACAGCATGTGCAGGACCGCACGTGTCTTGCTGCAACACGACTAACACCACCAGCATCACCACTGCTTCGCACATCATCGACTGTACTATCGACTGTCATAGATGGAGCAGCGCACCTCAACGGAGTCTTTTGCAGCTTCGGTGAGCAGGGTGCTCCTTAGATCCCTGATTCAATGCAATGCTATATGGGCTTAGACTCACGCAACTCGGGCAGATTAGGGTTTAGGGTTAAGGCGGCCATCTTACCAAGAAGGGCCAAGACTCGACTTGGCGATGGCACCTCGCTGGCTGTACACCGGTGCTGTGTTCAGAAAACGCGCTCTCACAAGTAGCCAGCACTAGCTAGCTGATCTGCATGTGCGACAAGAGGCCCAAATGAAAGCAGGCATCCTGAGATCATTCACAGTGCAAAAAGCATGTCTTGACCTGACTGTGCCTTGTGTATAGAGCGCCTACTGGTAAGCCTTCCACTGAGACTTGACTTAGCAACCTGAGATCCCCAAGGGCGGAAAGATGACAGCAAACAGTGGCAGAGACAGGCAAGCATCTGGACTCCAAGTGGAGCTGCGCTGGAAATCATCCACCACTAGCTCGTCATCCTTGCTCTCCTTCTTTGGCAAGACGCTTGAAAGAGAGCATGCCGTGCTGACACCTCGGGGCCATCGAGCACAGTACCACAGTGCCATACAAGTAGCGGACGGTGTGGCGCCATGCATCCAAGCGGCTCGCGATTGTCCGCTCCTCCATCGAGCGCGACTTCTGCATCTTCTTGCCGCACGTGTCACTCATTTGTCGCGACAGCGCAGAACGCCAAGCACTTCGCCTCAGAAAATGCAAAATGTTTCGAGTTCGTCATGTACGACAGCACAAACGGCTGGACACAAGATGTCGGAACTGTGCATCACCCGTCCAGCAAGCTTCTGTGCTACCCTGGCCGAAGGGATCTGAGGGTGTAATATCTGAGCGGCATGATGCCATGGAAGTGAGATTCAGCTTCCTCCGTCTGCAAGCGCTCAGCGAGCTTGCTGCGTCGAGCTTGGCTGCTGCACAGAGCCTTGTAGCCGTCATGGCCCTGTGCAGCTGCCTTTAGCCTAAGAGGCCGACATGAAGCGAGAGCGAGTTCGTCGCATCGACGCGCTTTGCAGCTCCTTTCATGTCGTGGCCTCTGTGCATCCCGCCGAGTTCCGGGCAGCTCGGGCACAGGGATCTGGCTAGAGACATCCTCAGGCAAGCTCACGATGCTCGCGTGTGAAAGATGACAGGCTTTCGCACATATCTGTTAACCTTCTCGTAACATCGCACAAGAACCCTAGATGAGCACCTCATGGACGACATAATCCCCACTGCGACAAGGCTTACCAGACCGTACGACAACACATGACACAGAATGCCTCGTGATGCTGCACTACACTACGCCCGCTCCTGTTCTGTGATGTTGTCTTGCCTTGTCCCGTGTCTCGTAGACGCTCCGTGCCGTGACTGTGGTCGGGCCACCAAAAGTGGCCACCTGATGCCCTCATGTAATTGTTGCCTTGGGCCGCCCTCTGTTTACATGCATCGAAATATACATTAGCATAAATAAGTCTAAAAATAGTTTCTGCTCTACTCATGCACATTATGATTGCATACCACAGTTTTGTGGTTGTGATGTAGAGGGCATGATGCGATGCCATGCCATGTTGTAGTTGCATTCTGTCTCTTGTTCTACTACCTTTCACGATGTCTTCTTTTTTCGGTCCTGCTGCAAGCCCACCATGTAAGACCAGCCAAGTTCTGGATGATGTTTTCGCATGAGGCTCATCTGACCTTGGACTCATCATGCGACCCGGACTGACCTCCTGAGGCGGACTATGCAAACCAAGGGTGTGGCCGTCATCAACAAATGCACTAACAACAAATGAGAACAGAACGAAACCATCAAGAGCTGCAGCACTGTCTGACGTGGCATCACTACTTGTCCCCTACCTGGCACCTCTGGCAACTCCCGGGCCAACAGATCGCAAATCACTGGAAGATGCAGCTAACGAACACATTATCACACTCACAGAAGTCAGGCGTCGTCTCAAACTACCGGACAGCAGTGGCAGCAGCAGGAACAGACCATTGAAGCAGTCTTGCAATTCGTGAGCGATTGACTGCATGCCAAGTTGCAAGTGAACAGCTGGCCGTTGCTTTTGCGGTTAACTGTCAGAACAGCAGGAAAATTTGTCTCTCGCTGATGCACCACGTCATCGACGAAATCGACCATTACGTCGTGCATGACTGCGAAGCCCGTAGCCAGTCCAGCTTGCGGGCTTCCAATCTGTCGTTCTGCTGCTGTGACAGCCAATGGATCCTTCAGGATGCCATCAGCTCCGACCAGTGCCCCGCACGAGCTGTCGAAACACTCTTCTTGGTTAAAGCCGTACAACTTCTGAAATCCAAGGCTAGCATGTAGAATCGGGAATCCCTTGGTCGCGGCGTCGCAGAGCACAAAGCTCTCCTGCACTCAGAGGAGATCTCTCAGAGCACACACCCCCCAACTTTAGCGAGAGCAAGTCGCGTCGGCGTCGGGCCTCCTCCGAGAATCCTGGTGCCTTCAGCGGCTCCATTCCGAGCTACGGCTGGAAGCAGATGGACGAGTCTTCTCTGCTTCAGCCGCCTCCACAACGGGCACCACGGGGGCTACGGTAGTGCCGGCTCAGACAAGTTTTTGAGAGAGCCCCACTGCCCCGGGCCTCACGTCCAATCAGCAGAAGCAGCAATTGCGCTGCGTCTGCCAAGTGTCGTAAGCCAGTTGTGGAGCCGTGGAGCCTGGGTAGTTCTGCACTGCGCTCGCCAGCTGGGACAGCCGCAGGAGGGCACTGTAGCAGGTAGCAAGTTGCAGGCCAAGGGTCTTCAGAAGCCTGTGACCTTGGGCTTGAGCAGGATTCCACCAAGAATGCTTCCAGGAATCTTTGAGCCAATGATACCCCGTTGAACTGTGGTGGTGGCACTGATCGGAAGGTCTCAAGAAGTCATGCAAGATTGACTTGCAGAGTGCTGCACGGACCGAGTCCCTACGCATCTGTCTAGCAAGCTGGCAGCTAGCCTATTTTGTTCCGCGAGCAAAGCTGACGCAGGCATTGTTTACCGCATGGAGGAGTACATGTTTGATCCGCAGGCCATCACTGCAAGGGCGCACTGCCTCGGGCTTCGGCAATCAAAGTTGCTTCCCAGGACTGCCACCACGGCGACGGTTGGCAGAAGACATGATTGCCCATCTTTCCGAGGGCTGCGGAGCAAGGTCCAAGCAAAAGTTCACAACACAGGCGATAGTCGATTGCGCACTGTGCTGTGTCAGTGCAGCTAACTTCGGGTGAGACAGTGCAGGGAGACTGGGAGGTTGGAAGAGATAGGCTCCGACTGCTCTGGCTGGAAGTTGCCAAGTCACTCAGCAAGTCAGCTGGGCATCAGGTATCTTTCTTGCAAGTCTCCGGTTCCTCCTCCGACTCACGGAAGAGAGAGACCATGGTGCTCAGGACTGTGCGGGCGGCAGTCAGCTCCCAGTTGACGACGGCCCAGGGAACCTGTCACTTGTTGTCCCAGGTGCCTACACACACTGCCGTTTAAGGGCCCTCAACTACAACATGAAGGGGCCAATTACGGCTACTCACCTGGCCAAGATGCTCGCAAGAGACGATTCTCTGGCTTCCTGCTGACGTTTTCAAGGAAAGTACGAACTCTGCCACTCAGATGGCTCTCGTACTGATGGACAGCTCCCTGTGACATTGTCCAAATGGCCCCGTCGGCCACCTTGCTTGCCAAAATCTTCTCGATGACCGACGATTGCTTCAAGGAGGCCTGTGAATTGTCCACCGTCTTTAGAAATGCCAAAAGGTCGCTGAGTGACTGCGAGCGACTCAAACTCTTTCCACGCACTCGAATCTCGCCTTTGTAATTCTGCGGGGCATTTGTGGCCTCGAACAAATCCTGCATGTTTTCAGGCGTTCGGGCCTGACTGTAATTTCGACCTAAAATGAATCGCTGAAGTCTCTTGGGCAGGAGCTGCCCCACTGAATACTGGAAGATGCGACGCCGGAACTCGGGGCTCATTTCTTCAAGAATCTCTTTTCTGGTGTCCTCATCGAGCTCCAGGTTCACTAGCAAGAGTACTCGAATCCAGTCATACAGCGGTCGCATGATTGCTCTGCTAAGTTTTTCCACAATCTCGAAGGGAGAATCATTCAGCAGCTTGCCTACCGTTTGAGGCAGTAGCTGCAGCGCACCGTCGTCAGACTCATAAGCCATCTGAATGAAGTAGAGCAGCAGACATGCAGCGGCCAAGCCAAAGAAGCTGAGAGTTGATGCGACGAAGAAGAGCAAATGCAGCAGCCACGGGTACTGCCAGGCAAGAACCACCATCATCCAGCAGCTGCCCAGCAAGGCAAAGGCCATCGAAGCCACGAGCAGAGAATTGCCCATCGCGACATGGAAAAGCTGTCAAATCTGTCTAATCTCCTATACATGACTTCTTGAAGTGACGAAGAAGGCATTCCAAAATGCGCAGCAAGCACGACCCGTCTCTTCACTCCAGGAAACGATGCCCGTCCGAGGCCGAGGCACCACGGGTCCCAGACGGAGCAGGGGGAAGCTGTAGGCAACAAGCTCGAACACAGATATTCACAAGCTCCAGTGGCCCAACAGGACTGCAAAGAGATGGGCATGTCACATCGTTACGCCGCGCCAATTTCTTCTGGAGTGGTGGCATTTGCCAACCCAGCTTTGCACATCCTTGCAGGGCGGTTCCTTCAAGGCTTGCCGCCGGAGAGCTATAATATATCAAATGTTATATAAATCAGATTACATATCGCGTTACGCACGTTATCAAATCCAAGAATAAGTACCAGCCTGAGTCTGTTTCTAAATGTTGTAACCTTGGACCACCGGGCCGTCGGAGTAGGACGCTGGAGCTTTGGGGCTTTCGGGTGCCCGACCCTTGGCCTAAGTCGGCTGTTGCCTTCTTGGCATAGCCCTTAAGGCAGGCCTGGGCTTGTGCCAGATTCACATGCAGGTGCTTGTGTAAGAACCTGATATAACATGGGATAACATAGCGTAACACAACAACCTCACATGAGCTTACAAAGCGGAATAGACGACAATACCAAGCGATATGCTATGCTTTGGCAAAAGAATCACTGGAATGCGATACAAGCTCATACATGATACATGATCGGACCGCATTACACCCTGTCACACATATACTTCTCCTTCACTGACCTGACCTTGGCCTCTCAGGATGCCAAGGTCTACGAGTCTACCCGTTGTGGTTCCTGGGAGCCAGGGCAGTGACGCAGCGCGGTGGTTCGTCAACCCGAGGCAGTCGAGGCGCGATGGCGAGGCGTCTTGCGCGTCAGACTCCTCTTCTGGAACGAAGCTTGTGTTGTAGGACTTGTCCTTGGCAGCCCATGAAGCGAAAGTTGAACTTGCAGGCTTCAGCCAGCAACTGGGAGCTCTGCCGTGCGAGCATGACTCCTTAGCTGGGGGTCATAGTCATGATGTGCCTTCTCTAATTTTACCAAAACATGCGCCTCGCTGAGGCATTAGACAAAGCTTACGTTGCATCTGAATTTCAAAAACCCAATGATGCTGGCCGAGGGGGGGTAGGAATATGAAATCTTGCTGTTCAATGTTTTTTTGAATGCTACACTCTACCAATTGCAATCTGCCGTCGCGGATGAGAGAAGCCACCACACAAACTCATCTCACGATCATGTCACGTTGTCCAGTTCAGACGGGTATGGGGGGGGGGCCGACACCGCATACACACCTGGCGCCCCACAGCCATGTAATATTCAAGCCGCGCTCGAAGAATTCGAGACATGCTATGCCAAAGCTTTGGTGCACTTCTGCCAGAAAACGAAGCCCCAAACGGTGGCCAATGCAGAACAACCAACGTGCACTCAAAGTCTCGCTGGAGATGATCCGAAACCTTCAGACTTCTCCTGGGCGATGCTATGAGCCAATGTCACATAGAAGCATTCTATGGTATGTTACAGTATGGTATGGCATCTGTAGTATATTATGGGAAAAAGTATATTACGGCATATCATGGCATATTATGATTCAGAAGTGTGGGCCCCGCTGCAGGTAAAACCGGCACTGAGACCCGCGCAGTTTTGACATAGCTCCTCGCTGCACGAATCGGTGCAGTGCAGTACAGCGGGCTCAGCGTTCTCACTGCAGTCTAGTTTCGAAGGAGAACCATTCTCAGACTTTTCCTGGGCAGACAAGCTCAAACTCGCAACAGTTGTCTTCAGCTCCGCCGCCTTGACTAATACTTTCCGAGGTCGCTGCCGTCTTGACATTGCTCCTTGCGCGAGCTTTCAAAAGAAAAACCGTACATGAGAAGCGCTGGATTCAGAATTTAAAGACCATTTGCAGAGCAGAGCGTCACGGGAGAGTCTGCTTCGGACTTTGCCTCACATGGCTCTGTTGCAACTAGCAATGAAATGCCATGCTCTGGGCTTTTTGCCGTCCGGCTGTTGCTCCTGAGCTGCACGGGAACGTGACAACTTCTCCACCGAGCCTCTGATGAAACGACTGACAAGGAAACAAGCCGCAGCCAAGGCTCGCGGGTGACACATCCTCAAAGCCATGCTTCGATGTTTCCTCAACGTCGCTACGAGTAGTAGCGATGGCTAACGGCTAAAGGTGGAAGCACCCATCCCCACAACGCAGAAAGCCAAGCTCGGCGCCGATTTGCCGTGGCTCCTCACCAAATGCCAAGCTAATGCCGCGAAGGGCTTGGTCGGAACTTTACAGCCCAGGCACGCTGGGGACACTTCCTCGAACTCATACTCAGATCTCTCCTGCGAGGAGGAAGCTAGCAAAGGATAGGATGGCTCGGGACAGACTGGGCTCGGTGCCGTTCTGCTGTTGCTCCTAAGCAGCTGCAGCGTGGAAGCTAGAGTAGCAGACAACAGTACGAGAAAGCATTTCGCACAGCCCACAGCCAAGCGGCATTGGCGATACCTCCGAGAACGCATATTCGGATTTCTCCTCAGATTCACTCCATCCCAGACCCTCCCAACTGTGTTGCCGCAAACTCAACTCAGGCCAGCGCCGTCCTAGCATGGCTCCTGAGCTTTGCACAACCTTTTCGCGAAAACACCCAGACGGCTCTGCCACCAAGCTTCGCGGGAGAGGCGTCAAAGCTGCGCTCAGATTTCTCCTCATGCGCGACGTGGTTGGCACATGGCTGGATGCTGGAACCCCATCTACATTTCTGACATGCTGAGATCCACACCGTCTTGCTGAAGGTCCTAAGACATGGGTGATCCATGGGTGCGGCTGATGGCCACAGCGCGGAAAAAAAAAGAACAGGCCCTGGCACGCTGTTCCCATGGACCTGGGCCACATCATTCTCGACAGCCCGTGTCTGGAGTATAGACTGGAGCATAAGTGCTGGCGAGACACCTCCGTTGCCTCGTGGTCGTGGTTGTTGGTGGACTGTAGCGTGCGATCCTCCTGTGAGTCGGCCTCCTCTGTGGGTCTTTTGGGTGTAGGCGGCTTGGTCTCGGGAAGCTCTGCGTCTTTGGGCTCCCGTGCTTCGCTTCCTGGATCCCCCCTTCGCTGTCTTCGAGAAGCGGGTCTCGGCGCATCGGTCTCCGTCTCAGCGCGGAGTCTCGGTTTCGGGCTCTTGCTTTTGGTAACAGCGACCGGTCCCACGAAGCTCTTGGCGCGTATGAACTTGCTCCTGCGGCGTTTCGGCTCCGCCAGCGCCTTGAGGCGTTCCAGGGAGACGACGCGGGCGGGAGCTGAGCTAGGCTTTGCCGGCGTTGCGCTTGCGTTGCTTCCGCTTGCAGGGCTCGATGGTGGCCTCTCGAAGTGGACAGTGGCCAAGGAAAAGGAAGGGGTCGAATCGGCCGAAGAGGAGAGGATGCGTGTGGTAGTGCTTAGCCTTGGCCTTGTCGCGCTCAGTGGGTTCACCACTTTGACCGTCTGCTTTGGCTGGCTCAAGCGCTCACCGAAGTCCACTGTGGTTTCCCGCAGCGCCCGCGGTGTCCGAGGAGCCTCGTCCCATGCGAAAGGTCCCACCAGTTTGGCCAACAACCGCGGCAGCACCTCGGCGAGAGACCCTCAAAGGTTAAAGTATGTTAGCAGATGTTAGCAGGCTCAGTCCTGAGTGGCTGCACATCTACGTAACAAGGCTGTGGCACTTTGTACCGAGTCCGCACGTCTCGCGCGTAGGGCGTCGGGAAGGAGAGGTGGTGCCAACCGGAGGCATCGAGCCAAGACGTCGATCTGTCTGCGATCCCAGGCAGCTTGGAGTGCGCCGGGCGGAGCACCGGCTCGCTCCTTCCCCGCCACACGGAGCCACTACTTGTTTTCTGTCTCCCCGCTCCCGCTCCCCTCTCCTGGTCGTGGAACTCCGCGTCTGGCAGCTTCGCTCCATTTTGGCCTCGCAAACTGGAGGCCACATGCCCTCTTGATCCCTGAACCCCCACCAACCAAGCTGCACGAGGATATGGGCGCTATGAATCTATGAGAATCGTGCGTCCTGTTTGTCACTGCTCTTTAGTCCATAGTTTGGGTCGCTTCGTTCATTTGACGTCGCCAGCACATGAGCTCAAATGCCGGTTAACACCCAAAGGGAACAGAGCCTGGTCGGCCTAGGTCTTTAGTCTGACTCTGGGTTGCGCTCCACCGTGCATGTGACACAGGACAGCCGGGGAGCCTGTAGCAACTTCATCCAAGAAGACTGGGGGCGGCGATCATTTACGCCTGCTTGCAAGATGTGAAAGCGTGGCGGCACACTGAAGTTACCATCTCCAGAGCTGGCGAAGCCTGCAAGCTGGTCCGGGGCTTCTTGGAAGCGACTTCCCCTTCTCGAGCCCGTGCTGCATCTTGGAGCAGGTGCTTTTAAGCGAAGATGTGAACTCTGCTGTGCCAATGGAGACATGCAAGGACATCTGCTTGCCCCTTTGGCTCTGAAGCAGAACAAGAGCCGGGACATCAGCTTGGCTGCATGCCGGTAGCATGTGAGACGTGGACTACCACATGTGCTACATGCGGAGGGGCTGCACCGTGCCGGGTACAGTCAGGATCTTTGCGTTGAGAGCTCTTCGCACTTCTGGCTGTCTCGGGCGAATACGGGATCTCCTGCTGTCCCCTGGGCTCCGAAGGCTCCGAGGTGCGAACACGCATCAGAGCCTCTGCAGCTGCATCCCCCTCTTAAAAGCTCCATTTCAGAGCCGCCAAATCAGAAGCTCGTTGAGGCAGATGCTGCATGTGCTGCCATAACGATTTGCTCCCGTTTCTGTGCCCAAGTGCGTTTGGCCCGGTCAGCACAAACACCGCTCTAGTAATTCGGGCTTTTTCAACGCACCGGATATCCGACCACCTAGCAGGCACTGCGTGTTGCAGCCACCCGCTTGCGGACAGGAATCTGCTGAAGTTACTCTCGCACCGATTTTGGCATCAAGGACTCCGCAACCTGACAATGCTTCCGAAAAGGAACCGGCAGAAAGGTCACGCAGACTGGTTTCAGGCAGCTGCTGGTAGATTTGGTGCCCTGCCTCATCGAATTCCACGTCTTCCTCGGCTTCTCGGCCATCTCTCTGGAGCGCCTCCTCGCGCAGCTCCCTCAACTGGGCCAGGACGTTGGCGAACCTCGAGGGGCCCAGGTTCCTTTCAGGGCTCTGCTTTTTGACCTGAGGACGGGACTCTGCGGTCATTTTTTCCATCAGGGTCCTTGGCTTTGGCAACTCGGCATGACCTTTTTCAGATTCGCCCCAACTTCTGAACAAGCCGCCACTGCGTTGACTTCACCAGGGACTTGGTGAGGCGGAGCTGTTCCTTCACATCCTTCACCTCAACACCGGATGAGGACATATCGATAGGGCTTGAAAGCACCCACAGCTTCGCCCTTCGCGGTCTGCCGCTAGGGAACGGTGGCGGCATTGCCCCCTCTCATGTTCAGCAGCAGCTCCAGGGCTGCAGCAAAGTCGAGGCCGTCCTTGCCGTTCTTGGAGAGGTCCTGAGATGCGCTGTGATGCTACGGCTTACGACCGGCACACAGAAGCCACAGGCCTCGTAGATCATGTCCAAGCTGTCCACCAGAGCGATGACATCCACGCCCTCTCCTGCGGCATCCCCACTGATGCGCTGATACTCTTGGCCTGTGTGCTTGCTCCTGAAAGGATCACAGCAATATCTGGCTCCAGAAGGAGCTTTTGGAATTCGAACTGCGTCAGAGGTTCTTCCTCAATTCGCGGGCTTGCATTGCTGTGCTGCGTGACCTTGCGCTGACGCTCCGCCGACAAGCCGCAGGATTGTAGTTGAGAGCATCCATCTTATCTCGAAGCTCGCTGGCCAGGTAAGCCACTGTCAGGCCTGAATATAACGGACTCGCCTTGTCAGCTCATGGCTTGGCCCAGAGCCGATGCTTTCCTGCCTTCTTTTTCAGTGGTTGATATGACGCGGATCACATCCACCAAGACA
The DNA here is from genome assembly GCA_905221635.1 of Symbiodinium sp. CCMP2456. NCBI lineage: Eukaryota > Dinophyceae > Suessiales > Symbiodiniaceae > Symbiodinium > Symbiodinium sp. CCMP2456. The sequence continues at coordinate 21,317 of CAJNDV010031513.1, forward strand.
CCCACCAGCATGTACCTTGAGGAAATTTATTTGCACATAGGGGCCGGCCACATGAATGACTGACTCCGGGCACATGATGGTGATAGAACAGAGGAGAAAGAAGCACAGGATCAGAGGCCACATCCAGGCGCCCGCGTTTCCTGTGCAAGCATGCACGTGGTGCCACCAACAACAGCAACCCCGACTTATACTTTCCAGACGAGAGGCCCAGCGTGGTCACGATTTCACGTTGTTCGGGAAGAATTCCATAAAGCAGCAAATTGTTGACAGACTGCGGCACGTTGGCGAAGTACCTTGCAGTCTGATAATGATGATGATGATGGTGCTGATGCCGATGATGTTGATGATGTTGATGATGATGATGATGATGATGATGATGATGACACGACCGTGTAAAAATCCGCTTCCTGAGGAGTCAGGCGGTCTGCAGACATGCGGCTGGTTCCCCACTGATTGGCCCTCAGTGAGTTGCCGGAGCACCAGAGCGAAGACATAGATGATCATCATCCAGAGAGCGAAGAACACCACACTCAGTTGTGGACACTACAGCTTCGCAGATTCTGTGCAGCGCAAGCGACCAGCTGAGATCAGCTGAGGCACACTGACCTGGTAGCAAGCCTGATGCCTTTCATAATGATCGTAAGCCTGCATCCAAGGCCAAGGCAAAGGACAATCGATCTGGTTTGCATCGATGTAGCACCGTCTTCATAACACATCAGAGGTGCTCAGGCACTGCGCGGAGCAGTTTGGCCATGCGCGAGAGCCGCAACAGCTTCACCATCCGGAACATGCGCAGGGTTGAGAGGTCCTGCCATCAGCAAGCAACTTCTGTCCAGAGCCAGCCGACCATGTGAGCATCGATTCTGCAGGATCGGCAAGGAAAATGCAAGTCAGAGAAGTCCAGAGCATTTGCCAAGTCGATGTTGAACCCCAGCACGATGATCGGCATTATCCACGTTTCAATGACCATGGTAAACACCAGCAGCGAGTCGAAAACGAACCAGCCTCCCGTTCATTTCACTTCATTATGTGGGTCTGGCTGGGGAAACGCGATCTACACAGACAGCTGACACAACAAGAAACTCCGCTCTAGACTCTAGACCAAGCAACCGTCCCGCAAACACCGCCACTTCTCGGCAAAAGCCATGAAGCGGATGAAGACTTCACCAAAAAAGTACGTGCAGAAGAGGTTTTCAACCTCGGATGTGCAGCTCATGGATCGCCTGGGGCATTGACGTACGAGTGTCACAGCCAAGCAAGACGCCGAAGCTTGCTCTCCCTATCAGCGAAACTGCAGCTGAGAAAACGAGAATAAACGGTGGGCTGGCATTGGTGATAACGGCTGCGCTGTTGAGGTCGGCATCTACAGCGATCCACCCAGCATTCAGGATAACCTCGGGCTGCGTCGGTGCAAAAGATTTGACTTTACTGGAAAATGCCATGAACACCACAAGCGAGCGACCATAAAGAGGCTGAGCCAGTCGAAGGCTGTGCTTCGCGCGATCCTCCGGATCTCGAAGTCTGCGTTTCTTCAATTTCGGCCGATACTGCCTCAAGACCTACTGTGTGTGCATGGTACGCAGAGTAGATTCTGAAAGAACTGCATACGACACAAAACATTAGGCTACGGCTGCTTACATGCGTGCACACGTGCGCATAGGCAAGATATGTCATACATACCTGCCTCCCTACCTACTTACCTACCTACCTACCTACCTACCTATCTATCTACCTACCTACCTACCTACCTGCCTACCTACCTACCTACCTACCTACCTACCTACCTACCTACCTACCTACCGACATACATACATACATA